>SNQJ01S0042769.1:85658-96551 GCA_010110895.2 Picea sitchensis
CCCCGAAACTCTGAAAAAGGAGCTTATCTCTTCGAGCTCTTCTCTACATCTCTTTGACGATGTGACCATCGGCGATGACCAAGGCTTATTCAAAAAGTGCTTTCGCGATTTCACATTTCGGCATTTCGGCACTCCTATGGTGAAGTGTTTCGACACTTCAACTCCCGGTATTCGAAACTGCGAAATGGAGTCAGATCAATGGTCTGGTATTTTTTCATTTCGCATTTCGGCGATTCAGCATTTCGGAACTCCTGTGGTGAAGTGTTTCGACACTTCAACTCCCCGTATCCAGAACTCTGAAATGGAGTCAGATCAAAGGTTTGGTATTTCGTCATTTCGCATTTTGGAGATTCGACATTTCATCACTCTTGTGGTGAAGTGTTTCGACACTTCAGCTCCCAGTATCCGGGACTTCGAAATGGATTTATTTCCCGGTCTACGAAACTCTTTGTTGGTGTGCCTATTTTGGGATTTCAGCGTTTCGCATTTCACGACTTCAGGACTCCTGTGTTGAAGAGTCTCGACTCTTGACTTCTCAATCTCCTGGTATCCGAAAATCCGGTTGATGTGCCTGTTTCGGGATTTCGGGGTTCTGGATTTCGCAACTTCGGGACTCCTGTGTTGAAGAGTCTCGACTCTTGACTTCTCAATCTCCCGGTATCCGAAACTCTGAAATGGATTCGGATCAACGTATTTCAGCGTTTCGCATTTCGTCGTTTCGGCATTTTTGTCGTGAGTTGCTTCCTTGACTCCTCCAATGCCCGGTATTCGAAACTCCAAAATGGAGTTTACGCTTCTGATCTTTCCATGCCATTATCCCTGCGTTATTGATCTTCCTTGCCTGCATGTTTCCATCAAATGAACAAGCACACTCTTGCACTTTGCGTGCACCTCTGCACTATCTCTTATGAGCTTACGTTGTCCATGTTGTTTCCATCGCTGCATACTCTGATCTTGCCATCAATGACAATCACACCTGCCTATAAACATGCCAACAATGGTGCCACATGGCACAGACATAGGCTACCACATGGCACAGACATAGGCTGCCATGTGACACCCCCTCCATTGTATAAAATATTGGGTTGGAGTCCGCGGGGGTCGAACTTGCGACCTCCAGGGATAGGTGGTAAGGGTCGGGCTACCATCCCACCCGCATGGTGGTTATTACCTCTATGGTTTAAAACTTGTATATAAATTTACCCAAAAACTTATGCGGATGCGAAGAGGGTTGGGGCTAAGCCCTAGCCCTTGGATCGACCCTTTACCATAAGACCTGACCATGAGACTTGGCGCATCTTCATTCAACGGTTAGCCCTGTTACAATACTTTATGCCACATGTGACCAGGAAATGCGAGAAGTGGATGGATTTGCAGGGATAGGAGTGGAAATTCAGGTTGACGCTCGGCCACATGGGGGCCACACAACCACAACCTCCGCCCTTAGGGGTGCTAATCGCACTAACTATTCAATAGAATGCATGAATGTTAGGGATGTGCATGAGTGTTGGGTTTAGGCATGGGAAATGCCCAAAATCTAGGTTCAGTCATTATGGGTGTGTTTTGGAGGAGCAGAGATAGCAAAGAATTGAAAAAAACTTCCAGGGAGTGATTCCAATTTAGTTTTTGGCCAAACCAGGTGCAGGAAGAGCCCAACTAGGGGTTTTTGGATGTTTTGGAGCCATTGAATTAATCCATTTCTCATTATGAGCATTATAAAGCACTAATTTTGACACATTGAGCATTAATCAAAATGATCCATTAGAAGTTGGACCGGGAGATGTAGCCCAAGAGAGGGGTGAACTCCTTTATCATTGTATTGTGTTAATGTGTGTATTTTGATGGTTGTTTATGATTGTTTATGTTGCTCATGATTAAGTAAAAACTGATGAATCTGTATGTGTTTGTAACTTGATCCTATTACCCATGCACATACAAATTTCACTTACAATTTTAAAGAGACTCGATACTTTCATTTTTAGATCAATATCGAGAGGTCGCACCTAAGGATGAGATGTCCAAAAACTCCATTTATGTTTGGATGTATCTATGCAGAACGTCGCGGTACTTGAGAACCAAATGTCACTCAGAATCTTTGATACCCATATTGGTGCGCAAGGTATGGAAGACATTAGTGAACTCTAGCACTGTTTGGTCTTTGTTGTTGCAGTGCGGTCCATCTTGTATACAAGTCGTCATAAATTCCAACTGGGTAGTATTGTTCCTTAATAGCAGCCCTGAAGGAATCCCAAGTGGGTGAAACTAGAAATAATGTGGATCCCTTTATTTCCTTTTTCTCAGAGAAAGTCTCCCATCAATCTTTGACATGGGGGATGGCCTTGAGGAGTGAAAATGTAATATTTTCTCTATCGAAAAAGTTGTGGACATAAAATACCCTTCTAGAAGGTTTAACCATTTATCTATGGCATCCTCATATATTTGAACTTAAAATATAGGAATATAAAAATTGATTTGTACCTTGAAGAGGGCGACACCTCCGCATGAGGTGGATGTGTCGCTTGTCAACAATTGTTGAAGGATTTGTGCAAAGTTGTCCATCATCTCGTTCCTTTGTTTCTCAAGGGATTCCTCGAGCAATATTTTGAAAGGATATATTTTCCTTTAATATTCCTTTTCTCCCTCCATGGATGGTTTCTTGGGCATGTGAGAGCAGTTTTCCTCAAGAGAAACAAGCTTGAGGCCCAACTCTCTATACCCTGATTGTGTCGAGGACATGCATTAAAAAAAAAACAAGGAACAGACTTCTCTGATACCATTGATCCATATTTATAAGAGGAACGAAATGAAACCAAAGATTTTTAATATTAACACAAAGACATGGTGAACAATAACAGATATACAGTAAAAATTGAATTCTATTAAATAAGGAATATGTTGAAAACTATAAAATGCAAACTGAAAACAAGCTTGCTAGAATGGTGGCATCTTATCTCTAAGAAGAGATGTGACGGATATGCTCATTCACAAGAAGATAAGTACAATGAGGCTCTAAAGGCCTTTTTACAATAAACATGAATGCCAAAACCCTATACATCCAAAAACCTAACCCTAGGAGATGAAGCACCCAAAGTCATGTGTTCCTACATCAACTTCTCGAGATTGTAACTTTTTCATACGATCTCCGTTTAGGGTGGACGATAGCTCATTGGAAAGGTATTGACGAAAAACTTCATTTAGGGGGGCCAATTGGGGCCTTTATGTCTTTTTAGGTGCTTGATCGTGAAAAAATGTCGTTTAGGCCCTCAAAATGGCCTCGGAAGTTCAGGAACCGAAAAATTGCTAAAAATAGTAAGTTGTCAAAAAAATGTTTTGAGCTAGTTGGAAAAGGTGGGTGGCCACCGATATCCTCCTGGATCAACTTCCCTTTACATATATTGATTATATCAGCCAACTCTACAAGCTTTGTCATGCTTCCATGTCCATTGGTTCCCAGAATTTATAATCTATAGTAGATCCACACATTATTATTTATAGTACCTAATTATTTTTTCAACAAGCTCTTGAAATAACATTCTATTATTTTAAGTGTTCCCCTTCTCATCAACAATACCCCCTTATTTAAAAATTAACCCCTTTTTATTTGCAAGATGGATGCACTCCAAATGTGCCTCTATACCTCTACATAAGCACCATCATGAGTATCTACAATCTTCTTACCCAATACTAACAGTTGTCGTGTACCTATATCATCTGGAAATGTTTTTCAAAAATTTGACATTATTTAGAAAATCTTCATTTTGAACAATTACATGGTTCTCGGAGTCTATTTTCCCTTTTTCCTATAGATTTATAACACAACCAATTGCTTCCTAGGAAAACCTAATACTTTTGTCATGTCATCCTCTGGATTACCTTTCTAATGGTTGTACTGATGCCTTTCTCTGGTTTCAACATTGAAATTCATGGCTTCCTAAAATCAACAGTTTCACCTTTTTGCACATGTTTCATTGGTACAATAAATCTCAAAGCCTATCTTCTTCCACCTATAGAAATAAATCTGGAGAGAACCAGAAAAAATTTTATATCAGGTTTTGATAGTATTTATGATTGTGAACTCACAAAAAATTTTGGATTTGAAATCAGATGCACCATTCCAATTCCGTATAAATATGGAATTGATGACTTTGCACTTTTACATTTTCTCTAGACTTAGAATTGGTTATCTCCCAAATAGATAAAAACTGGTAAAAACTCCCTCAAGACAAAGTTGTCTAGATTTATGTGTATATAAAATCTCGAGTAGAAGAAAAATTTTGAATTTGTGATATGAGGTCCCTTTTCCTCCCTTGAAGTTTTCAAAAATACCCCAAAATTTATCGGGGATCGTGTATTTTTCCTTGTGTGAATCCATCCACTCCAAATCCTTTAGAATTTCTTCAGAATCCCAATTAGGTATCTTTATTTATGCTTTTTGAACTCCCTATAAAATGTTCTCCTTCATTTGTGCCCCAATTACTGAGCACGACCCAGATCTTCAAAATTCACTTATCTACGTTTTTTGAAAAATTGAAGCAGGATTAGTTAGTGGATATAATTAGATCTCTTGTATCCCTTGTCACTATGGACATACCCCTAAATTTTCATATAAATCTAAGTTAAACTGCTTCTATTATGGCTAAAACAAGTTTTCGCTTTAGACTTTTGTTTTTGTAAATTGTCTATTTTTTCCTTCCCTTTCCTCCTTCTCTTTATCCTCTTCTCCTTATTCTCCTCTTTCTCCTCCTCTTCAATGATCACTAAAATCCTTCATCAACGATCAACTATTTCCCTTGCATTGATGATTTACTTTGCAATAACAATTGTCAATTTCCTTTGCATCGACAATCAACGATTTACTTCACATCATCAATCAGTGAATTTCTTTGCATTGGTGATCGATAAATTTATTTGAATTGGAGATCAATGATTTCCTTTGCATCAGTGATTGATAATTTTCCTTCGTATCAACGATCTATGAAAAATTCCATACTTCATAGAATTTCTCCAAAGTCTAATAGCTCCATCGACAATCAATGGTTCCCTTTCATCGATGATATATCAAAAATTCCATACATTGTAGAATTTCACCGAACTTTGATCACTCCATCAGAAACTGATGTTTTCATTCATCGACAATCTATGAAAAAATCCATACTTCATAAAATTTCATCAAATTCTAATTGCTCCATCAGCAATCGACGATTTCCTTCATCGACGATCTACAAAAATGTCACTTCTTCATAGGAATTGACCGAATCTCGAAAATTAGAAGTTTTTGACTAAATCTAGGATAAATCTAGGCCATAGATTCTCAAAATCTAATGTAATCTCGACCATTGATTCTTCAAACTCTATTCCATGACCCCTACCTTCCACCACCATGACGCTTCAAACATGGACCCTCTCAGTCCATGTCATGGGTATGGTCCACCCCTACCATCCACCACCACGACGCTTCAAACATGGACCTTGTTAGTCCATGTCATGGGTATGGTCCACCCCTACCTTCTGCCACCATGATGCTTTAAACATGGACCCTGTCAGTCCATGTCATGGGTATGGTCCATGCCATCATCTATATATAATTTTTCTAAAATACTGAAAATTATATTTTTTGAAATTTCATATTTTTTCAAAAACGTTTCTTCGCTAAACTTTAAAATTTTAACCAATCTAAAATGTATCTCGATCGTTGATCACCAATTCAAATGTGATATGGGTCGTTGGTTTTACTAACTCTTCAAGCACCATGAAAACAAAAAATTTGACATTCCATGCCAAATTTAACTTTGCAACTAGCATATCGATGCCATTAATCATCTCATCAACCATTTTGAGTGCAAATTCAACCTGAATTTTATTATAAATTTGGGTATTTCACTATGTTTTCACAAATTTCCCCAAATTCGTCATATATTAAAACTCTACAACAACAAATTTGGAAAATTTGCATTGGTCTTTAACCCATACGGGTCTGATGTTGAAGCAAAATCTCAAATACCAATTGTAAAATATCCTCACCTGCTAAATACAAAGTTAAAATTCCACAATGCAAATAAATCAAATATAGGGCAGCAATCCCATAAAATTCACATGCAATTAACAACAAAATAAAAACCATGAATGCATCTAGTTAGCAAACGCAATAACATTTGAATATATATATATATATAGTGGAATAAGTATATATTATACAACAAAAACTTATATTTTAAATTGTTGAACCAATTGGTTTCGTATAGGGGATGGTTCTCCTAGCCATAGGCTTGTTGTTCCAATTTTCAATATCAAGCCACCCCGAGTTCAGGCTATGATTCCATAAAGATATTTTTCATGCTTGGTTCTCCACTCTTCACATTCAAAAACCAAAAAACCCAAGTTCTACTTCAACATCGGTAATAATCCAACATCTCTCTTCCCCTCAACCTACACAACCCAATGAATGGGACCCCCCTTCTCTGTCACATGGTCCCTCGTGCCTTCCCACTTCATTCCAGGGCTCCAGTGTACTTAGTTAGCTAGTAATATCACAAGTGGGGACTCCAAGAACTCTCAGTTTCTCTAGGAGTTCTCACAACATCCTTCTCAAGGCCCTTGATCCATTTCCTCAACAAGAAAATGCACCACAGACAGACAACCCATTTTTATAGGCACACAGGAAAAAATTTCAACATAAACACAATGCAATAATGGTTGTCCTTAAGCATAGAATGGTTGGTACTATTCTCAACACCCAACTCCCCTCTTGCTCTCCAAAATCAAAAAGTAAAATATCCCCTCTTTTTCCATGCCAATTTCTTTTTTTTGCATACATGTTGTCTCTCCCATTTCCCAAGGTCGATTGTACTCATGCCCATTCTATCAATAACTAGGTGAGGTGACTTCCTCATCCAACCTCTTACATGCATTCAATGATTGAGTGTATAATAATTCAAAGGAGGATTAGATGGTAAAGATGCATTAACTTAGAAAAATGGCATTGATTTTCCCTTGGACTCCCCTTCATCCCCTTCTCTCGTGGAATCATAGCCCCCCATCATTTCTGTCCCTCTCATATTGCAGACAAAAATTATTATTTTGATTAATTATTTCAATGTACATAATACATAGTTCATGTTGGACTACGATTTTCCTTAGACCAAAACCCATAGGCATTAGTCTCTACCACAATTTTCGGAGTTAGGATCCACAAGAGGGGGTTAACCCATGTCGTGAAACTTGCAGGAAGCACTAAACCCAATGTCCAACAATCTCCCCCAAGCACATGTTAGGTTATTTTTTAACTCGAGACTTGTCTCTCTGATACCATTTGTTGGACTACGATTTCCATTAGATCAAAAACCACAGACATTAGTCTCCACCACAATCATCGGAGTTAGGATCCATGAGAGCGGGTTAACCCATATCGTGAAACTCGCAGGAAGCATTGAACCCAATGTCCAACAATTCATCCCTCGGTCATATTAATCAATACAATCTCTTCAACCCAATTATATCGTCTCACCATCCTAATTCGCATTTACACAATTACAGTATAATTTGCAAGGATTAAAACTGGGGATGTTACACCACCATTCAAAGTCATTAGCCTAAATGGTTGAGAAACTAAAACAAATGGTATGTTCATGTTGATTTTTGAAGACAAGTAGACCTATTGTGACATTGTTACAACCCTTCTCTTATATATAACTTCATTACCCACTCAAGTTTGTTATATTTATTATATGAACTCCTTTCCAAGCCTACCGCTATTTGTTATAGCATACTAAACTTAGCTTCTATTGTCTTAATTTTTATCTTTTGTTGAGTCATAATATCCAAAATATCTACATGTCCTATGTTCTTAGCTTCATCTTGAGAAGAAGCTCTTCTTTTTAAATTGGATTTGGCTATCTAATCGTCTATCAAAATCCTCTCATGCCTCCTTAAGTCTCAATGAAGGTCCACAGCCTCACATGTGAAACAACAACCAAGATGATTGTTCTCCACCATTATTAGAGTCTTATGGGATTCTCTAGCATATAAATTCAAGTCAAGGCCAATGCCAATATGCCAAGGTATACATAACCTAATCCACTCATATGTTCCAATCCAAAATCCCTATGACCAACACACAAATGACACACATGATGAGGATAGATTCTCAATAGACCTCCTCAAGCATGCATAGTGCAAGCTCGATTCAAGGCAACCAATTAGACCAAACTCTACCATTAATCCTACCTTCATTTTTCATCTTATTTCCAAACCACATATGAGATTTCTCCTTCATCAAATGCAATATGTGAGAGAGTGCCATGAAGCTTAAAAGCATTAAAACATGTCCCTTCCTATTCAAGGCGATCAACTATTTTTCCTTGATTGAGATATGTGTTGTGAAATTTAGCTTAAATGTCATATAATTTACTATGGCATAGGTAATATGAAGGTCCCAACTTTTTTCCTTAGAGTTTTTAACTCCAAGTGATATGCCTCATTGGCCAAGAGGTTTTCTTGAGGATTTTGAATCCTCAAAACATAATGGAACTCAATAGAATCATATCTCTTGACTTCCTTATATAGAATCAGAATAAGCCTTTCCAATTTGAAGTCCTTTGACATGGTTGAGAAACACATGTGCCTAATTATGATTGATGAGTCTCCTATTACCATAAGCTTCATGATCCACCTTGAGTCAAGGATCTTGAGCCCCTTATATAGAACCTCTACTTGATTTTTTGTTGCTTCACTTAAACCCCATTCTTAATGTGTTTCATGATGTCATTTGATCTTCCCGCACTTGCCACCCCTATGAATCTATTTTTAAAAACAAGGTTACTAATCAATAAAATTTTATTACAATATCTTTAAAATGTTTAAGAGTAAAAATAAAACCTTACACACAATACAACAATACATCACCTCTTAATAACAACAACTACTACTTAAATTGTGAATAATCCATCAATTCACCATTAAATTTTCTAAAAAAATAAAGTGAGTCCAACCCATAATCTCAATAAACATATTGTTATTTGCTTATAATTTATCTCAAAGTGCTCATCCTGCAAAATTAAAAAAGAAACAGTAGCCTTCATATGAGGGTGGGGATGGAGGGAGATATTAGGGAAAGCTTAATATATGAGGGTAGGGGATGGGGTAGATATTGGGGAAAACTTAATAATTAATTTTTAACCGAAAATCTCTCCCCACCTCCATCCTCATATATTAATTATTAAATTTTATGTGATATCTCCCCCTACCCCCTTTAAGTTTTCCTCAATATCTCCCTCTACCCAATTAAGTTTTACCCAATATCTCCCCCTACCCCTTTTAAGTTTTCCTCATTATCTTTCTCCACCCAAATAAGTTTTACCCGATATCTCCCCTCACCTCCACCCTCATTTATTTATTATTAAAAATAAATCTCAATAACTCTCCCTATCCTCGCCCTCACATATTAAATCTTATCAGTTTTTATTTGATATCTCCCCCCACCCTCATATATTTAGTCTTATTAAGTTTTCCCGAATATCTCTCCTACCCTTCTATGAGGATTTCAGGGAAGGGGAGGGGGTATATATTGGTGAAAATTTAATTATTAAATTTTCCCAAATATCTCCCCCCACCTCCATCATCGTATATTAATTATTAAATGTTCCCCAGTATCCCCCTATAGCTCGTACCCCAGCTCCATTCTCATATATTAATTATTAAATTTTCCCCAATATCTCCCCCTACCCCCTTTAAGTTTTCCTCAATATCTCCCTCTACCCAATTAAGTTTTAGCCCCCCTCCCCCTTTAAGTTTTCCCCAATATCTCCCTCCACCCAATTACGTTTTACCCAATATCTCCCCCTACCTCCATCCTCATTTATTAATTATTAAGTTTTTGTCAATATCTCTCCCTACCCCCACCCTCATATATTAGGTCTTGTCAAGTTTTTCCCAATATCTCCTCCACCCTCATATATTAAGTCTTGTTAAGTTTTCCTCCATATCTCACCCACCCTCATATGAAGATGGGGGTGGAAGGAGATATTGGGAAAAGCCTTACCGTGAGGGTGGGTGTGAGGGGAGATATTAGGAAAATTTTAATATATAAGGGTGGGGGTGAAGAAAGATATTTAATAAAACTTGAGAATGAGGATGGAAGAAGATATTGGAAAAAACTTAATAAAAACTTACCCTCTAAGTAAATGACTAATCCTCTCCAATGCTTGAATCCATTCACCTATATGGATTCACAATTAAAACCAAAAAGAAATGAGGTATCCATGTTAAGAGAAGTGGACAGAGTAATGACCAACAAGTTTTAAGATGTCGACGTTCAATGGGATCATTGTGGCACTTTTACAACCCGTCCTCTATATATATAGTGGAATTAGGCACCAAACTTTCTTTCATTTTTATTTTCAAGTAATTGTACTTGGATTTTATTTGGGACGTTGATATCAACGATCAAGTCGTGTCCATGAGATTCAAAATATGTTTTTTGGTACCAAGGCAAGCGACATAATAGAATTCAAAATTTGTTTTCTAATACCAAGGCAAACAACATAAGCGACATAACAGTTGATCATCTCATCAACCATCTTGAGTGCAAATTCAACCTGAATTTGATTAGAAATTTGGGGATTTCACTCTATTTTCAAAAATTTCCCCAAATTTGTCATAGATTAAAACTCTACAACAACGAATTTGGAAAATTTGTGTTGGTATTTGGCCCATATGGGTTTGATGTTGAAGAAAAATCTCAAATACCAATTGTAAAATATCCTCACATACTGAATACGATGTTAATCAAGCATAGGGAAGCAAGCCCATAAATTCACATGCAAATAACAACAAAACAAAAACCATGAATGCATCTAGTTAGAAAATGCAATAACATTCGAATATATATATATATAT
>SNQJ01S0042769.1:109917-145435 GCA_010110895.2 Picea sitchensis
AGATTCTTCATAAGGATACTTAAACAGAAAAACATATTTAATAAAGGAAAAAAAAATAATAAAGAGAAATTTCACAAAATATAAAAGTAAAAAAAATAAAATAAATAAAATAAAAAGGAATAATAAGATATTTTAATAGATTTTTCATAAAGATATTTCAAAAGAAAAACATTTTCTAGAAAGAAAGAAAGAAAAAAAAAAAAAATGAGAAGAATTTAAACAAAAACTAGGGGAAAGATAAATGAAAGAATATGAATCCCTCTTCTAACAAGGAAGCCTTAGAAGAGAGTTGTGAGGATATTAGGACCAAAGAAAATTCTACTAATAATTTTAGTTTTGACACATCATACTTGAGTTTTGAGTTAAGATTGATAATTGATCTAGATCAAAGAGGATATTGAGCATCGACAAAATGAAAAAAGAAAAGGAGATGGAACATTATGCTAGAAAATTAAATTTACCAATATACTATGGGATCCCGAGACACTCTAAGAAATTGAGAAATGGTTTGTAATATGGAAAGATATTACGAGATAAAGAAAACTAACACTCAACAAAAAGCATGCTTAGCAGTCTACCAACTTATTATGGGAATGGCAACAATTTGGTGGAAGGATATGTTGAAAGTGAAAAAAACAAGAACTAGAAACAACTTGTTTGATGAAAAGATATGTTGAAAATGAAGAAAACTAGAACTAGAAAAGTTAAATTGAACTTACCTTAAATGAAAGAAAATGGATGAACTACCGTGAAATAGCATTAAAAAACCACTTTGTAAAATAGCGAAAATGTCTTTAAGCACTTTGGACAACAAAAGAACCATGCAATCTGTTCTAAGATTAATGTGTACCAAAATCTTAGGACATGTATGAATTCTATAGACTTTAAAGTGATGAAGGGACAAAACAATGTAAGATTTCATAATCCGATAAAATGCTATGAATGTGAAGGAAACCATCCAAAAAGGTTATGTCCGCAATTAAAGGAAAAGTTGTAACTCAAGAGTGTTCACGAAAATGTTCCAAGTGTGGAAACACTAACTCAACAACAACCTCAAATGAAGATCTATTCAGCCATGAACATGTTTATGGTCCATAAACAAATATATTAAGCCAATTTATGGTTCATAAACAAATCTATTTAGTAAAAATCAAAGGGAGGATACAATATCTATTTCATTATTTTTTTTATGGACTCAAATTGTAATTATAATTATATTTCAAAGAATTTAATGTCTAAATTGGATTTAAAAATAAAGAAAATTAAACCAACTCAATTTTTATGGACTCAAATTGTAATTATAATTGTATTTCAAATAATTTAATGTGTAAATTGGATTTAAAAACAAAGAAAATTAAACTAACCTAATGAAAATGGTTAATGGAAGTATCATAAAGAAAACTAGAATGGTGGTAGAAAATTTAGATTTTGCATTTGTGGATGGTAGTAGAAAATTTAGATTTTGCATTAGATGAATATCAATTTCATATATCAAACTTAGGAAAATATGATGATATAATTGATGCAATATAGATGCAAGTTATCAAATAAATATGACAAATAAAACAAACAATATAGATGCAAGTTATCTCAAGATAAGCTATTTTGACATCAATAACAATTGGCATACTAAAATCCCTTGTGAGAAATGTAACTCTAGTGTCCTCCCTTGCTTCAATCCCACTATATTACATATGTAGGTAAATTGGCACAAATAAAAGTTTGTTATGTGTAACCACACAAGGTGGAAAAGTTCAACATATTTTTCTTAAAAATAAATGTAGTATTGGTTGTGTTATATAATCCTAGCATTTCCTATTAGATGTCCTTTAAGTGTAGTAGTAGACTTAGTCCTCAATGTGATAGAAAAAGTATTATTGTAAATATTCAAAGAATATAGCTTAGAGCTCTTTCCCATTGTGTTGTACATTTAAAAGAAATCGTCAAAATCAATAAATGAACCTAATTCTAACATAATGTAATAGTTGGGGTCTAATGTATTAATCTCTTGAGGTGGAAAGAGGATCGATATTGCTAAGGGGGCATGTAATCAAGAGTTTTTCCAAATACAAGTCCATCAAAATTGAATAAATAAAAACAACGATATTATGACTATTGGTTGCTCCTACTAGCCAACACTTTTCATAGTCATTAATACTAGACACAAATGAAGAAGGTTAGGTTGAATTGATGAAGCGTGTAAATATTCCTCCAAAGGGACAGGATAACCCAAGTAATCATAATATTCCATAAAAATCCATGCATGCATTGGGTATTTTGTTTCCTCTCTTTTTGTTGCCCCATTTCAACTATGCATAGCTATGTATCGCTCTAACATGCGCAAACACTCTTGTATCTTAAGTTCTCAGACATAATTCAAGTACTATATGGCCATATATACAATTGAGATGTGATCAACGTTCAAAAAATAGGAAGTTTGTTTTGTTCTTCCATCCCATAGTTTCCACTTCTTAGAGGAAAAAGGGAAATCATTATATTTCCATACTTTAATCAATATACTCAAACATGTACGATAGTGATAACAAAATAACAAATTAAAGGAGATTGCTCAATTATGTGGACAGTTGTGCAACAAGTATGTGCCAAATACTAATTCATCCAAATGCCAAAATCCAATGAATGTGACCATGTTCTAGGATATATAAAGGAAGGTTTAAGACTGTATAATGGATGGTAAGTGAAATTGTGTCAGCGGTCATATATCATTCCAATAACAAGATCTGATACTATTTCTACAATGACATTCTTCATAAGTTATATGCCTGAATAATATTGAGTGATGGCAGTCTCTAAGGTAGTCTTTAATGATTGTAAGTACCAGAAATTAAACTAGAGATCAAGGCTATGAAAGGGTCATGAAGTTTTCAGATACCTTCACACAGTATCATGATACAATTATGTAAGAACTACAATAGTGGTATTTCGTTCCAAAGAGGTCTGCAAACAGAACAATCTTGACCTAGAATGAATATGGATGAAAACCAACATTTTGTAATCATTGGGATGTTAAAGCACACAAAACTAGGCCTCGTAAAATTTTGTATCTTTGATATGGTGATCCTTTGTATGACAAGAAGGATGAGGACAGTCATTGCAAGATTTAAGAGCAAATACAGGGTCAACACATGGGATAAACATGATTGCTCCCTCGTACCAAAGAAAACTTAGACAACTATCAAACTAGACGTGTAGCATCAAAGATGGATTAGGTAGCCACCATAGTTCTATACTTCATTAATGAAAGAGGCCCCTTACTAAATCATAAACCAAAAATTTACTAACGAGTTTCATCACGTTGAACAAATATCGTATAGTAGTGATAAGAATGATGGTGATTCTCTTGGCATGTCACCACAAGATGGAGAATCCATGGAGGGTGTTCATTGTGGTTTAGAAAACGTTAAGCATATCCCCTCACTAGCCAAGGACATTGACATTTGGATATTTAAATGACCATTTTCTTGTTAACAAACAGAAACGCCATCGCATAGGTATGTGTTCAGATTGTTGAAGAATATGCTTGTAAAGGCGCATCAACAGGATTCCAGTGCAAGGATGTTACATTTTGATAGGGGACAATATGGAGTTAAAGAAAATCATTTCCTGTGGCAACTCCTATGACCATATACACACATAAGTAAAGGGTATGTCCACCAAAACTAAACAATTCACAAATGGTTCTTTTCACATGCTCCAAGATGAAGACAACATTAGTGAAACGGAAGTGCCCAGCTTAGTTGAACCAACAAGTTTATCTCTATATTCCATGTTTATTGAAGTTTTAGATTCATAATTATATGAAATACACCATAAAAATTACTTAGAACTAATATATTCTATTCCAAGAGAAAAATAGGGCAACAAATCAATATTAAGATCAACAAATAAAACCTAAGTTTGAAAATAGTTTGACCTTACCAAGCTTGAAACTTTATAATAGCACAATTCCAACCAAATGAAGCAAATGCATATGATACATTATGCTACTAAACCAAGTCATTATACCAGTATTGTGATATATCTATGTGTTTGAATTATACTAAGTGTAAATGATGCTCATACTTGGGAATTGATGTTAAATCGTTGGGAATTGATTTGATGGCCATTTATAAATCAAATATTCTACACATTTTAGCGAAAGTAAAAAAGTCATTCTGCACACAAAAACAAAAAAAACAAAAAAAAAAAACAAACAAACAAACAAAAACAAAAGAAAATAAAGTTTCAAAGAAGAGGAAAAGTGAGTATTTTATTTTTACCTTTGGAGATTTACCATCCCATGGTTTTGGAAAACCATTGGCCCGTGGTATTCCATGCCATATATAATATATATGTGTATGTATTTTCCTCTAAAGAAGTATTTCACAAAAATTAGGGTCGAGTTTGTTGAGCCCTAACCGCCGCTAACAAAGAGTCAAGAGTATAAAAGGGATTTATAAGGTACTTTTTATAAAGTATAAAAGGGATTATAAAAAATGGAGTGAAAAGATATATAAGAAGGGAGTATAACTAAAAGAGTTGTTTTGGAAAGTGTGAAGGTAATATTAAACTATTTTTCATTAATTACCAACGAAAAGAAGAAGAAGAAGAGATTAAGTGAATATAAAATTACTTTTGGTAAAGTATAAAGAAAATATTCAAAGTTTTTAAACTCTATATATAAAAAAAAAAAAAATTATCAAGGATTATTTTCTTAAAAGAATATAAAGGAATATTAGAGGAAGATATCTATTAAGTCAAGAAGCTTAAGTTTTATTATTATTAAATGGATATTATAATAATTATAAGGTCAATTCAAATTAAAAAATGGATTTTGAGGAAGGGATATTTTCTGGTAAAAATCATCTAAGTAGACGCATCGGATTATTAACATTTAAAGGAAATATTCAAGAAAAATAAGTTAGCATCCACATTTGCCCAAATAAGAAGAAAAATCACATAAGTATGGATTTGGAGAATCAATTAATAATTCCAAAGACAAATGTAATCGAAATAAAATACTTCTTTTTTGCAATAAATATGACATCAAGGATTTACCATTGACACTCAAAGATTATAAACTCATATCGAATTTCGAGGTTACAACTATATATGAAAAGGAGGTTGATATAATCCTCGACTCGACTTGGTTAGAGACGTTGGGTAGCTTAATATTAAACCTTGAGAAAAAAAATGGATGTTTTACTACAAGAAGAAAAAAATAAAATTACATGACGTCTCGGTAAACTCAGATTCAATATCTACGTCAAAATATCTTGATCCGATATCCAAAATACTATTGTCAGCCAAACAACAGCCAATACTTGAGATCCAAAAAGAATGTGACAAAATTTTCATAGACAAGGACGCAAAAATTTGTTGCCTAAAAGCTCATAATCAAACTTTACTCACCCAGATTAAGAAGATAAAGAGTGATAAGAAGACGGTACAAAACAAGTTAGAAAAACTTATCAATAAGGAATCATTGGTAGATAAAGAGACAATGACTGAACCTATGGAACTACAGAAGTCTTCAAGTGGAAAAAACCTAATAGTGGATAAAGTAATTAATATAGACCCAATCAACCTTACAGCTTAAAGGGATTCAGATGATGTAAAGAGGTCTTCACATGTCGAAGTAGAAACAATCCAGGGCTATGAAGAAAACTCAATTCCAATTGTTAATCAATAAGAAACTACATGTACATGAAGTAAATATCGAGTTGCAAGGATGCCTTATAGACATACTAATCACAAAAATTGATACTTCAACCAATCAATGTATCCACAGAAACAAATGACAAATATGTCAAAAATTATTACCTCAATTACAAACGATGTTCAAGGTAGAAGTTATCATGGGAGTCAAAATACATCAAATTGTCTACAAGAACCCCATAAAATCTCCATTGTGCAGAAGATCGATTTAAGGTGGGAAGACTCCCTTACAATTCGACGATTCTACACAATGCTTAGAAGATCCTATCGTTTCAAGTCCTCAATGATCGATAATTCAGGAATAAAGAATAAGGAGACGATATTACAAACCAAAGCAAGAGATAAGTCTTCCATAAGTATGCTTTGAGGAAAAAGAATTTTTAAGGGGAAGGCAATGTTATGAACATAATATATAATAATAAATATAAATACATTATAATAGTTAATGAATAATTAATGAAGAGACACCTTCCCAATGAAAGGTCACATCTCTTCATGGAAGGGAACCCCTGCATGGGTATATAAGGCCCTCATTCTTATTGTATTTCATCATCTTATATTCATATACAATATTTAATATATTATCCTTTATGGATTATAACATGTTGTCTTACCTACATTGGGTATTTACCTAGTGAATCGGTTTGGTTCACCACACTCTCACTAAACATAAATCATAAGTTTCCATGGAAGTTGGCATTTATGAATATCCATTAGCAGAGATGTAGACATTATTCTACCAGATTTAAGAACAGAAAAATTAATTTTCAAAGTTTCAATGTTATACACAAAGAAGAATTACACGAATTTTATACACAGAGGTAAACTTTGACAAAATTGAAAACACAACATTCAAACTGAAACAAAGAATTTAAAACTTATTTGTTGTTAATTTTGCAGACCAACAACCAGTTGGATGAGTTGTTTCCACACCATTGTAGGTGAATCCACAGCGTACGCCACCCCCTAGTCGGGCTATGATACCACCAAGGTGAAGCAGGGATAGTTAACTCAGAAATTTGGGCTCTAATCAATGTTTTCCTTGTTGGTTGTGGAGCCTGATTATCTTCCTGATTTAGAGGTATTTGTTTTCAGTTGTGTTTATATCCCATGAAGACTGTACACCCTAGAATATTGTACACCCCTCCACATGGGGGGGGTGCAGGGGGGGCTTCCCTCCCTGCGGTGTTTGGGGGAAAGTGGACCCCTGGTGGGGGTTCAGGGGACAGCATGCCCCAATGGGGGTTCGGGGACGAAGCCCCCAAAAGAAAATTTTCCTTGCAAATGTATATTGTAATTTCATAGTAAATATGGATTGTTCATTATAAGGTCACAAATTTGACGGTAGAAGTTATGTTAGGGTTTTTTTCCCTAGAACAAAATGCTCTTTTATGAGGGAAATGTCTTACGGCTATGCATCATTGCGAATATTGTATTCTGAGAGAAGAGACTATGAGAGAAAGTAGAGGAAGCTACAGCGAGTGTGTTGTAGGTTGTATCCCTTCATTTACTGGATAATAAAAAGGAAGGACCTGGCAATTTATCTAGTGGACGTAGCACACATTGGGTGAACCACGTATATCTATCTCTATTGTATTGTGTATCTTTTGTGTTTTATTTCCGCATTTGTTTTTTTTTATTTCTCTATGATCTTGTTTTTCTAACAACTGGTATCAGAGAGAAAGGTAACTTGCATGAAAATAGGGTTCCTGGTTCGAGTGGGAGCAAAGGTGGAAGATGGAAATCTTAGGGTCGAGAAATTTAACGGCCAAAACTACCAATTATGGAAGATGGAAATGGAAGATTATTTATAACAAAAGGATATATTCCTACCATTGGGTGGAATAGAAAAGAAGTCAACGGCCATGAAGGACGAAGAATGGGAGGTTCTTGACTAAAGGCACTAGGAACGATATGGTTAAGTCCGGTAGTGTCGATGGCTTTCAATATTTCAAAAGAAAAGACAACGAAGGAGATGATGGACACATTGGCTAAACTGTATGAAAAAACCTTGGCATCCAATAAGGTATTTATAATGAAGAGATTATTTAATATGAATATGTCAAAAGGTGGATATGTTGGAGATCATTTAAATCAATTTAATACAATTACTAATCAGTTAAGTTCTATAAAAGTGGACTTTGATGATGAGGTCAGGGCTCTTCTAATCTTGTGCTCATTGCCAGAAAGTTGGAACGGCTTGGTCATGGTTGTAAGTAACTCTGTCTATGGTTCAAACACTTTAAAATTTGATGATGTTGTTGGTGTTATCCTTAGCGAGGAAATGCGACGAAAAAGCACAGGTGAGACATCAGGTAATGTGTTAAACATGGAGAACATGGGAAGACAAAAGGATAGAGGAAAGAGCTTAGGGAACCATGGGAATTCTAAGAAGGGAAAGTCCAAATCCATATTGGGAAAGATAGAGTGTTGGAATTGTGAGAAGAAAGGACATCTGAAGAAAGACTACAGATCTCCAAAGAAACAAAGAGATGAGCAGCAGGAGAAAAATAAGGAAGCAAATGTAACAGGTGATGTGTTACAAGATGTTTTGATTCTTTCTATAGATAATATTTCTGAGTCTTGGGTAGTAGATTCAGGAGCTTCATTTCATGCCACACCCCATAGGAAACATTTTCTAGATCATGTTCAAGGTGAGTTTGTGGGTGATAATGCACCATGCAAAATTGTTGGAATGGGAAAGGTAAAAATAAAGCAAAGGAATGGAAACCAGTGGTTGTTGAAAGAGGCAAGACATGTTCCAGATCTAAGGAAAAATCAAATTTCAACAGGATAGTTGGAAAGTGAAGGTTGTATATCCATATTTATAGATAAGGTGTGGAAGGTCACCAAAGGATCATTGGTGATAGCAAAAGGAGAGAAGGCATGTACATTGTATTTATGTACTGGTAATAATGACTCTTCTATCTCTTTAGCTTCTACAAGAGTGGATAAAACACAGTGGCATCATAGAATTGGACACATGAGTGAGAAGAGGATGCAGATACTTCTCAAAAGAAAAGAAAAAAACCAAATCTTAAACAAATTGATTTTGATTTCTATGAGCATTGTGTTCATGGAAAACATAAGAGAATCATATTTCTCAGAGTCGAAAAAGAAAAGAAGAGTGAAAGGTTAGAGCTTGTGCATACAGATGTATGGGGACCATCTCAGGTATCATCTCTTGGTGGCTCTCGTTATTATGTTACTTTTATTGATGATGCAACTAGAAAAACTTGGGTTTATTGCCTTCGACAAAAATCTGATGTTTTTTATACTTTTAAGAAATGGAAAGCTTTGGTTGAGAATGAGACAAGAAAAAGGTTGAAGTGTCTCAGATCAGACAATGGAGGTGAATATTGCAGTAAGGAGTTTGATGATTATTTTTCATACCACAGGATTCGTAGAGAGAAGACATTTCCAGGAACACCACAAGAAAATGGTGTGTCATAAAGGATGAACAGGACAATCATGGAGCGTGCAAGGAGTATGAGATTGCATGTTGGTTTTCCCTTACAGTTATGGGTAGATGTTGTAGATATTGTTGTTTACTTAATAAACAGAGGACCTTCAAGCTCTTTGTATGGTGGAATTCCAGAGGAGGCATGGAAATGTAAAAAGGTAAACTATTCATCTTTTAAGACTTTCGATTGTGAAGCATTTTTCCATATTGATAAAGAAAATAGAACAAAGCTTGAGGCAAAATCCAATAAGTGTACCTTAATTGGATACGGTGTTAATGATTTTGGTTATCGTTTATGGGATTATGAAAATCATAAAATCATTAGGAGTAGAGATGTCATATTCAATGAGAAGGTCATGTACAAAGATCAGTTTCATGGAAAGAAACAGGAAAAAGAAAAACCAAAATACACAGTGCTTGATGAGATTACTGAAAAAGAAATTCCAAAGGTACCAAAAAACAAAAATGTGCAACAATGGGAGCAACAGGTACCTGAAACTTCTACAAGTGTTGTTAGAATATCTACCAAGTTAAGTAGACCCCCTGAACGATACTCTCCTTCATTGTATTATTTATTGTTGATTGATTCTGGTGAACGGGAATGTTATGAAGAGGCAATGTAGGTAGACACTAAAAAGAAGTGGAAGCAAGGCATGAAAGAGGAAATGGATTCCCTGGTAAATAACTAGACTTGGGATTTGGTTCAGTTGCCTACAGGAAAAAGAGCATTGCAGAATAAATGGATTTACAAGTTGAAGGAAGAAGATGGAGGAAAAAAGTGGTACAAAGCTAGACTTGTTGTAAAGGGGTTTGCGCAAAAGAAAGGTATAGATTTTGATGAAATATTTTCTCCTGTTGTTAAAATGAATTCAATTAGGACTATTTTAAGTCTTGTGGAAGTAGAAGATTTACATCTGGAACAGTTAGATGTAAAAAAATCTTTTCTCCATGAGGATTTGGAGCAAGAGATTTATATGTTGCAGCCACAGGGGTATGAGGTCAAAGGGAAGGAAAATTTGGTATGCAGGTTGAAGAAGAGCTTGTATGGATTAAATAAATCTCCAAGGCAATGGTATTTGAAGTTTGATAGGTTTATGAAAGAACAAGGTTATAGTAGATGTCATTCTGATCACTGTGTTTATTTTAAAAAGCTAGAAAATGGAAGTTATATTATCTTGCTATTGTATGTAGATGACATGCTTGTTGCAAGGTCTAATATAAAAGATATAAATGTGCTCAAGAATAAATTAGATAATTCATTTGTGATGAAGGATTTGGGTGCTGCAAAGAAAATCCTTGGTATGAGAATAACAAGAGATAGGAAAGATCGCAATTTGACATTGTATCAAGGTGAGTACATAGAAAAGGTGTTGGAGAGGTTTAGAATGTAGAATGCAAAGCCAGTTAGTACACATTTGGCTAGCCATTTCAAATTAACCAAAGAAATGTGTCCCAAGAGATGGGAGGAGATAGAATACATGTCCAGGGTCCCTTATTCATCGGCAGTTGGCAGCTTGTAACAACCCTAGTTGAATATATGTTTAGGGATTATTAAGTAAAAATTAATTAGGTGATTAATTGTCTTAACATGGTTAATAACTAAACAAAGATTGGTATAATGATATTATTTAAGTATTTATTAATTAATTAATGGTTATAATTTTGATTAATTAATTAATTAATTAACTACCTATTACATTCAATGACATGGGTATTAAATTTAAAAGGGATAATAAATTTAATTGGTAAATTAAAGGATTACGTATAAGGAGCATTAATAAATAAGGATAAGGGGCATTAATAATAGGATAAAGCATTAATAATCGGATAAGATAATAAATGTGTAGGTAAGGAAATAAATGAGGTGAAAGGGCGGTGAAGGAGGGATATGAGGGGAGGAGGTTTACAAAGGCAGGGATTATCATTCTACGGGGGTTTTTGGGAGGGTTCTCTAGGATTTGCACAGGAGTTGAGTTCTGTAGTCGGGAAGGATTAGTACAGGGGGCACTGGTTTGCTGGGGGTTTTGGGCACGGGGGCCAGGATATCCATATGGTATCCTGGAGCTAGGAAGTTGTCCTAGTTGGCAGGGTGGAAACACGGTTTGGGCAGAGTTGGTTCATGGCTTCAAGTTGGGCAAGGCAGCAGCAGGAAGGTCAACAAGACAAGCGGAGGGTTAGCATCAGACCAAGGTATTTTAAGTTACGTATTTGTTTTATTCTGTTATGAAATTATTATTCGTTGATAAATTTAAGTTATTGAAGTTACTGTTATGAAGTTATTATTATTCTGTTATGAAGTTACTTTTTCAGTTTATGGAATAAATTGATGTTTTAAGTAATACGGTTATTACACAACTTGATGTATGTGATGGTTTGCACAAGACTAGATATTGCACATGCAGTGGGAGTTGTGAGTAGGTATATGAAAAATCCAAGTAAAGAACATTGGGAGGAATTAAAGTGGATTCTCAGGTATTTGAAAGGTACTGCTACTCATGCATTATGTTTTGGAAGCTCAAACATTGTTTTATAGGGATATGTTGATTCAGATGTGGCAGGTGATAAAAATAGCAAGAGGAGCACCATAGGGTATGCTTTTTCTATAGGTGGAACAACAGTAAGTTGGATTTCGAAACTACAAAAGGTTGTTGCACTTTCAACAACAGAGGCAGAGTATGTTTTTGCTACATAGGCTAGTAAATAGATGATTTGGTTACAGAGGTTTATGGAGGAATTGGGAAAGAAGCAAGAGAATAGCAGGTTGTACTTTGACAACGAAAGTTCCATTCATATTTCAAATAACTCAGCCTTCCATTCGAATAATAAGCATATATAGCTCAGGTACCATTTCATATGATCCGTCTTGGAAGATGGACATTTGAAGTTGGAAAAGATACACACTAGCAAGAATCCTGCAGACATGTTAACAAAGGGAGTAACCCAAGAGAAACTGAGTTCCTACTCAGTTTCAGTTGGGCTTCAAGCATGAAGGTGAAGATGAGAAATTTTCCAGGTCCAAGGTGGATCATAGTCCAGCAAGTACAACAACGGTGGAGTTGTTATGATTAGTCTCCAAGTGGGAGATTGTTGGTTGTGGAGCCTGATTATCTTCCTGATTTAGAGGTCTTTGTTTTCAGTCATGTTTATACCCCATGAAGACTATACACCCCCCACATGGTGGGGTTACATGGGGAATTCCCCCCCTTGCAGGGTCGAGGGGGGATCATACCCTTGGTAGGGGTTCGGGGGACAGCATTCCCCGATGGGGGTTCAGGGGCAAAGCCCCCGAAGGAAAAATTGTCTTGTAAATGTATATTGTAATTCCATAGTAAATATGGACCATTTATTATAAGGTCGAAGATCTGATGGTAAAAGTTATGTTAGGGTTTTATTCCCTAGAAGGAAACCATCTTTTATGAGGGAAATGTATTGCGGCTATGCATCATTGTGAATATTGTATTCTAAGATAAGAGACTATGAGAGAAAGAAGAGGAAGTTACAGGGGGTGTGTTGTAGGTTGTATCCATTCATTTCCTCGATAATAAAAAAGAAGTACTTGGCAATTTATCTGGTGGATGTAGCCCACATTGGGTCAACCATGTATATATGTGTATCTTCTGTGTTTTATTTCTGCATTTGTTTTTATTTTATTGCTATGCGATCTTTGTTTTTCTAACATTCCTCTGCATATTTCTTGATGACAGATCAGTGATATGTCACCCACATACCTGCCCACACAGCACAATGAGTATTTCCTTCTTTGTTGTTCAGTACCTCATAAATTACTCACTCTCTTGTTATTCAGTGTGTGCATAGAAGGTCCAGACCGTGTCTCAAGTTTCACCAGAGTTTTCTATGTTTTCTTGGCTTCTTCTCAAGGCTACCAACTTCCATTCATGGTTGGTTGGTCTATGATGGACTTGACTCTCTTCCTCTAATATCTAACCTCCCCAAACTATTCTCTATCACTTTTTCTAACAACCTTGTCCTACCCATTCAAATTTTCCTCGTGCATAATGGATAGAGATTCAAACTCAATTTATCCTCCTAGTTCCAAGAATGTAGGGGTGCTAGCGGGAAAAACCCCCCTATGACTACACCGGGGTTCAGAATGTAGGAAGATCAATTATCCATCTAAAAGTCAACTACTTCTCTAAACTACCCCAAACATACCAAAACTCATACAAGAAAAGCAAAGATGAGGGAGATTGGGTAACTATACCTCTACTCTACGTTCGGTGATGATCCCCTCACACTTGAAAGCTTCGTTGACTGCACGCCTCCTCCCAAGGCTGGCCTGCATTCAAATATTGACAAACAAAAAATTACAAGCATGTTATTTCATATACAAATTAGGGTTAGATGTTATAATGTCAAAACATAAACCAATAAAAGCATTCAGTACACCATGATTTGGGATGGGAAAAGCAATTATTTTATTAATAACTCAATGATTATACCTTTACAACCAAATCCGGGTATTGCTCCATGAACCTGGTCCAGGCTCCTCTTCACGAAGCTCCAAGTGCACCTTTTTATGGCTTCTCCTCTCAAACTTATGATCTCTTCTTGGGAAGTGAATGGGTTATGATGGAGGAAGAAGGGATAATTGGGGAATGTTGAGGCAATTCTCACAAAAAGGGCTACAATAACTTGGGCAAGGAGGGGATGTGAAACGGGTAGAGTTTCAATGTTCTTATGTCTATATATGGAATGAGACCCCAACACCTCCTTTTATATGACAAAAGGATGGTTATGTGGTTGGGTGATAGGCTATGGGTGGTGGATTAGTCGGGAAACTACCCAATAGCCCGTAATCTCAACGAATTCCTTGCAAATTTTTATTTTTTTCTACTTTTGCAAGTATAAGCAGGTTGTAATGGTGCAGCATGCGTATGTACGCGAGTTGTAGTGGTGCAACAAGCATATGTACACGGGCGGTATTGGTGCAGGGCACGGACATCTTCAAAAAAATGGTTTTTAAGAAGAGAAACTCAGCAGTGCTTTGGAAAAAAATGCAAGTAAGAGGGCCAAAGGCCAAGTATGAATGTGTAGAGAAATTTAGGGTTATAACAAGGGGAGACAGTTTGCTAAAAATTAGGAATTGTGGCTTAGATTGGGGAGTTGGTTTCCTCCTCTCCTCTTAACTCAATTTTTCTTTGAATTTCAAATTTCAAAATGCGTGAGGGTTCAAGATAGCATAAGGTGGGTGATTTAGGCATAAACCCTTAAACCCCCTCACCTTTCCCCTCTTGTGGAATCATAGCCCATATAGGTGCTCAAGCTCAACTGATTTTGGTCTTCTTCTTTATTAACTGCAAAAAAAAAAAAAAATGTACAATAATCACAACATCATGATATGGTGTAAATGTAGAAAAGTTATAAAGCATCCATGCAAAGTATTTAAGCATTTAATTACAAATAATTTGAAGAGTAAAATTTTGGATATTACATCCCCTCCCCCTTGGAATAGCATCGTCCTCGGTGTTCTTTATTGCAGCAATGTCTATTGTGTAAACAAGGATGGATATGCCTCTCTCATGGCATCATCTATCTCCCATGTGGCCTCATTTGTCCCAAAGTGATTCTAATGCAATTTTACCCGAGCGATGGCTCAGTTCCGGAGCATTGTGACTTTCCTTTATAGTATGCACAAGGGCAGTGGCTAGAACTCTCCCTCTGATTCCACCTGGATAACATAGCAATCAATAACATGATTAGAATCATGTACATATTGTTTAAGCAAAGATACATGAAAACATTATGTATTTTAATATTTGTAGGCAAAGCAAGTTTATAAGCGATTGGTCCCATCCTTTCCAAAATTTTGAATGGTCCACAATGTCTAGGTGCAATGTTTTCATAGGCTCCCAGCTTCAGTGAACTCTTGTGTGGTTTCACTTTAAGATACACGTGCTTGTTGACTTTGAATTCTTTATGAGTCATGTTTCTATCTACGTAACTCTTCTATTTGTCTCGGGTTGTCTTCAAGCTTTGTTTGATCTTGATAACTTCTTGTTCTATGTCTTTCAATGTTTCATTTCCAAGTGTAACTCTATTCACTAGGTTCTCCCAACTTACAAGTGTATTACACCTTATGCCATATATTTCCTCAAAAGGACTCATCTTTAAAGATGCTTGGTAACCATTATTATAGGTAAACTCAACCAAATGCATGTACTCATCCCATTTACTTGGTCTATTCATGACATACATGTGAAGCATGTCTTCAAGTATTTGGTTTGTTCTTTCCATCTACTCATCTGACTATGGATGATGGGAAGTGATAAAATTTAACTATGTACCCAAGCCTTCAAATAGTCCTTTCCAAAATCTTGATGTAAACTTTGAATCTCTGTCAAATATGATTGTGGTAGGTATTCCATGTAGTTTGAATATTTCTTTCATGAAAATATCTACAACATTGACTGCTTTGAATGTGGACTTTATAGGAATGAAGTGAGCAGCTTTTCTCAATTTTTCCACTACAACCATGATGGCATCATGTTGTTTTATTGTCTTTTGAAATCATGTGATAAATTCCATGTTGATCACTTCACATTTCCATTCAGGAATGGGTAAAGGTTGCAACAAGCTTGTTGGATTTCTATGTTCTTCTTTAACCTATTGACATTCCAAACATCTTGCAATATAGTCAGCAATTTCATTTTTCATTCTAGGCCAAAAATATTCTTTTCTTACTGCAGTAATCATTTTCTAGTAACCTTGGATGTCCTAAGTAAGGTTTCTTGTGCATTTCATGCAAGAAAATTCTTTTTAACTCCTCTACATCAGGGATGTACAATCTATCCTTATAGATCATCAATCCTTCTTCAGTTATCTGAGAGCCATCAAATTTTTGGTTTGGTGGCTCTTGTTGTAGGCCATCAACAATATTTAGTACCAGTGCAATGGTTATAAGATGCTTCAATTGTTGAAAGCTTTCTTCACATTTAGTAGACCACACAAACTTTACTCCTTTCTTTTGCAAAGAGCTTATGGGATGGCCAATTTTTGAAAAACCCTCAATGAATCTTCTGTAGTGTCCTTTCAGTCCAATAAATGACCTTATATCAATCACATTCTTCAGAGTGGGCCAATTCATAATTGCCTTGATCTTTTCTGGATCAACTGATATTCTTTGTTCTGGTATGTTGTCTCCCAAATATTGTATCTGCCTATGATAGAAATCACATTTATTGAACTTGGCATACAATTGATGTTCTCTCAGTGTCTGCAACACCAAATTGATATGCTCCTCATGTTCTTCTTCTGATTTAGAGTAGATAAGAGTTTCATTGATAAATATCAATACAAACTTATCCAGAAATTTGTTGAAAACATTGTTCATGAGACACATGAAGGTATTCAGTGCATTGGTAAGTCCAAATGGTACCACCATGAACTCATAATGACTGTACCTTGTTCTGGAAGTTGTCTTATGGATATCCTCATCTTTAATTCTGACTTGATGATACCTTGATCTCAAGTCAATATTTGAAAACACTTTTTCTCCTTGTACCTGATCGAATAGATCATCAATTCGGGGAAAAGGGTACTTGTTTTTCATTGTCACTTTATTAAAATGTCTATAGTCAATTCATAGTCGAAGAGTACCATATTTTTTCTTCACAAATAGTATAGGTGCTCCCCAAGGAGACACACTTGGTCTAATATACTCTTTGTCTAACAAATCATGCATTTACATCTTTAGGTCCATCAATTCAAGTGTACTCATTATGTACGGAACTCTTGGTATAGGTGCAGAACCAGGAAAGAGACCAATTGAGAAGTCAATATCTCTTTTTGGAGGTAGACCTAGTATCTCTTCTAGAAAGACATCCTTAAATTCTTGGATTTTTGGATTGTCTTCAAGATTTGACTCTTTTTTATTTGTTGGCTCCAATACATGAATTGCATATAACTGGCAACCTTTTATGGCACTTCTTTTTAACTATAAAGTTGAAATATGTCTGATAGAAATGGTTCTCAGAGTCCCTTTCACTAAACTTGGATTCCCTTCATCGTTTATGCATTCAAAGGTCTTATTGTAGTAGTCCAAATTTACTCTATGTGTTGTCATCCTATCCATGCCAATTAAGGCATCATACGAACCCAAAGGTAAAATATTCAAATTCACCCTTGTGAGCAGTCCATTAATTTCCACTGGGCAATCTTCTATCAATTCACTAACCTTTCTTTTTACTCCTTATCCAACTGAACTAACCAGGATTTATTGTGTTTTCTTTTCCAAAGGGTACATGTATCAACAGCCTTAGGTAAAATGTAGCTATGACTATATCCAAGATCAATTAGAATAGAAATAGAATTCTTATCAATATTACCATCAAATTCTACCACTAATGCTTCGTGGTATGCTTATCGATCCTCTAATGCAGCATATATTTTTGGAATAGTCTGTGTTACGTCATTCATTGTTGCATCTTCAACATACTTACCAACTTAACGAGAACTCTACAGAGTTCTCGTTTTTTGGGGGGTCCAATTTTTTACCCCATTTTTAAATATGGTGCTACCGGTAGCACCCCTCTCCCTTTTTAGGTGGTTTTTCGATATTTTAAATTTTTCAATCCACAATGTTTACACATTTTTTTTTAAATGCTTATTTTTCATCTATTTTCATTTTTTTCAATAAATCTCCTTTCTTTTAGGTGGTTTTCGACATTTTAAGTTTTTTAACCAATGTTTACACATTTTTAAATGCTTATTTTTCATCTATTTTCATTTTTCAAATTTTTTTATTATTTTTTATTCAATGGTGTTTTAGTCATTCATGCTTCTTCCAATCTTAAAAATATTTTTACCATTTACTTTTTGAAGTTACGATTTTCATATAATTGTGTCTCTTAATTAATTTATTGTTCCATACTTTTAAAATATAGTGGAAACACCATTCTTAAATACATTGTTTACCTTACTTCAATACATGGAAAAAAAAATTGTAGTTAAATAACACTATTTTTAATATTTAACAAAAAAATATAATTCAATTTTTTATATAAATTGTAACCAGAAAATAAAACTGAAATTAAAAATTATAAAAACAAAATTTAGATAATAAAAGATCAAATCGTAAACTCTAAAAACTAAAGAGGAAAAAACAAAACAAATATATAAACTAATCTAAATCTAGAAGAAAAAAAAAAAGGTAAAAACTAAATTTATGGCCTAAAACTTTAGAAAAGTTTAAAACACAAAGAACAATTAGAATATATATTAAAACAAATTAACACACTTAAACTACAAAATTAGAAAAGAAAAAAAAATTATTAAAAAACTTAAAAAAATATGTAAAATTTTAAGTGAAAAAAACAAACAAATTAAAAAAACATATGCAATCAGTGATGGGAGGCCATGGGGTGATGTCGGGCATCGCCCCATCCCCCACGGCCAAGCCCCAGGCGCGTCCATGGCTTGGCTGTGGGGGCTGGGGTTATGTCGGGCATCACCCCAGCCCACAGGGGATAAACCTTGGTCCCATGGGCTAAGGCTTAGCCCCCTGGTCAAGGATGTCTAAATCACCCCAAAATTCTAGGGGTTGGGGTGATGTCGATTCTCCATGACACCCACGATGCCCAACCAACATGGGTGTCGTAGGTGTCATGGGGGGTGATTCTCAGCATCACCCAAATTTCAGTGGCTAAGCTCGGGTCCTGACGGGTTGCTTACCATGGGTGCCGGGTGATGTCTGAATCGCCTCAGCCTGTGGGCTGAAGCCTTAGCCCCATGAGACTGGCGATCCCATGGGGCCTCGGAGGATAATCTCGACATCACCTCTAGCCCCCCATGGGCCAAGCTCTGGCCCCCGGACTAGTGCTTAGTCTCCACCCCTGTGGGGCTAAACCTTTTGGTCCCATTGGGGAGCAGGCTTATTCTCAATGGGTGATGCCCGACATCACCCCTACGAAACCCACGATGCTCAACCAACATGGGTGTCATGGGTGTCATTGGGGGTGATTTCAGGCATCACCCCAACCCCCAACGACCAAGCCCCGGGTGTGCCCACGACTGTGCATAGCCGCATGGGGGCTGGGGCGATGCCCAAAATCACCCCAACCCCCACAAGCTAAGCCTTGGCCCCATGGGACTAGGGTTTATCCCATGGGGGCTGGAGGAGGTCACCTCTAGCTCCCATGCTAAGCCTTGCCCCCTCGGGACCAAGCATAGCTCCTCATGGGGTTGGGGATGTCTCCTATGATCACCCTGCCCCCCACAAAGTTGCCTTGGTCTCAGACCAAGGCTTCACCCTCAGGATCAAGGCTTAGGGGCTCCTGGGAATGGGTGATCCCAGAACTCTACTCCACATCCCAATAATATGTAGGTTTATAATTATTTTTGTTTTAATTTTAGTTAAAATTTTATATTATTTCAATTGCAAAAATTGCATTTTCATTTTTTGTTTTAAATGTTATTAAATTTGTTTATATTTGTTTTTCTATTTTTTACTCGGGCCAATTAAAATTGATAGTTTTGTATTGTCAAATTGCTTTTAGACCTTCTTTAAATTTTGGTTTTTTTGTTAAATATGTTTAGAAGTTTATTTTAAAATTGGTTTTAAAATTTCTTTTATTATTTAGTTATTGATTTTATTAAAATTGTTTTGTTTTCATTTAAATATTGCTTTTAAAATATATATTTTGAACTTTGTCTTTTTATTTTAATTTTAAAGCCTTGTCCAAGATCTTTAACATTTTGTATCTTTTAGATATTCTTTTAATTTGTTTTGGCCTCTTTAAAAGCATTTTGTTTATTTTATTTTCATTTCATTTTAAATTACATTTTAAAGGTTTTATATATTCTTTTAAAATATATAATTATTTTTAAATTCATTGTTTCTTTGGAGGAAATTTTTTTCTTTGTTTATTTTTCTTTCACATTGTTTTTTAACTTTTATTTTTTAATTGAATTTATAACATAATTTTTTAAATGTGATTTTTGGTTATTTCAAAAAAAAAATATTTATTTTGTGAAGATTTTTGTCTTTTTATTTATTTGTTTTTAATGTAAATTAAAAATAAAAATAAATTTGTAAATAAATTCAAGGGACCATTTGGGGTCCACTTTTGGGTTGTTTATATACATAGGGTTTTTTTTGTCAATATCACAATTTCAATTAAGCCGTAAATAGCTATGATTTTCACGCTTAGCAAAACAATTTTTACTGTGAAAGCATAACCTTTGATTTAGGTGTTGATTTTGCTGTTTTCTGAGCTATTGTCCGAGTTTTGAAGGCCATGTCTCAAAAATGTTGTAATTTTGATCATGTTTAAAATGTATACCTAGTAACTCACTCCTTTTTATTTTATGGGGCTTATTTTCATGTTTTTTACGCAAAATTATGGGTTTTAAGGGCTAGAGTTCTCGTTAAGTTGGTAACTATGTTCTTCTTGTATAGTATAGGTAGTCTTCTTAGTTTCATGCCTATGAGGACAAACCTTGAGCATATGCTCTTCTCTCCATCCCCTACATTTGAGAGGCCCTTTCCAAGGATCCCTTGGATTTCCTGCTACTGACTACGTTGGTTCGTTTCCACTCTGAGATGGAAAATTATATTGAAAGTTGCTTCATGATTGATGGTTTGGTTTAAAACTTCTTTATTGATTCTTGAACTGTGGAAGCTTAAATCCTTTCTTCCTCTACTCACACTTTTCATTTTTTCTTTTCCTTCCACATCTTGTTGAATTATAGTTTGTTCTTGCTTTGCTCATAACATTACTTACCTTTTATTATTGTAACATAAAGAGTCTTAGGTTCATCAAAATCAATCTTGTCTCTATATGATTGAGGCAACACTCTAAGGAAACGTTGAATCTTTACTTTTTCATCTTTGATATATGGAACATACCTTAGCAGTTCCAAGGATTTTCTTACATCGTCATCCATAGTTAATTGACCCAATTTCATTTCATGAAATTCCTTGATTTTTCCATCATAATAACTCTCAGATAAATACTTCTGATAGAAGTACTTTTTAAATAGTTTCCAAGTGGTTTTCTTTTCACTGAGCTTCTTTACATTCTTTGTAGAAATTTCAATACAAATTAAGTATTTCCTATGATTCTCCTGATCTAACAATTACGCCATTGTTAAATACAGAAGTGCTTCTACTATTATTCTTACGGAAAATTAAACCACAATCACAAAGTGAAATATCAAGAACACATAATACAGAAGTTTTACTGGGAAAGCATAAAGATAAAAACCCCACTATCATATATTATGTATATCATGAATCATGAAACAATCTCATACAAAACTCTAATCCAAGAGCTCTTTGTACAATACAATCGTCTCACACTGTCATACACAAATCAGCAAATACATGTGTCAATTCTCCGTGTCCAGACAGCCTGCCTCCTCTGCACAATCTCTGCAATTCGAATTCTCACAATCGATCATGAGAATTACCTAGTTTGCACATGCTCATAAGCATATTCACTGCATGTGTGATCAAATCACAATTGATAGTCAAACTATCCCTTTCACCTGTTATCTCAACTGTGTCTCCATTGGATCTGACATGCATGTAGTTAATCGTGGTGAATCTTCAGTTGCATGTGAGTTCACTGATTAACTGAACTCTCACTAGTCCATGTTTAGTTACAACTAGTACAACTAATCTTAACTCACTTAACTACACTTATAATTCTGTTACAAATCCAACTCATTCAGTTATGAATGAAATAATAGATTAATATTTATTGTCTAATTTATTTAAGGGAAAAGTAAATTAGACACATGTTTCTTGTTGACTTTTCAACACTCCCTCTCAACAAGAAAGGGATTATCCTTCACCCCAATCCTGTCTCTATGATATTCGAATTTTCTCCTGGTGAGCGCCTTCGTCAGAATGGTTGCATCCTGATCTTCCATAGGAATGTATTGAAGCAACATGATCTTCTGATGCACACGATCTCTGAGATGATGATACCGGATATCTATATTCTTAGATCTGTCATGAAACACAGGATTAATCGAGAGTTTAATGCAACTCTGATTATCACAATAAATCATTATCGGATCTAAATGAGAACCAAACAAACCAACCAAGATCTTCCTCATCCAGATAGCCTCACATGCATCTTGACTCCCTGCCATGTATTCCGCTTCCGCTAAACTAAGTGCCACGGATCTTTATTTCCTGTTGTACCAAGAAACAGTTGTAGACCTGATACTAAAGATCCCTCCTGATGTGCTCTTTCTGTCCGTTGGGCTGCCTGCCCAATCTGCATCCATGAATCCATGAAACTTCACCTCATCCGTATGTATGTACCATAATCCATACTCAGATGTGCCCTTCAAATATCTCAAGACATGCTTACCTGCCTTCCAAAAGAGCTTGGTAGGCTTAACCATCGCTTGACTTAGTTGGTTAACCGCATAGCAAATGTTGGGTCTCATGTTCACTAAATACATTAGCGAACCTACTAACTGTTGATAGACAGTAGCATCCACTACTTCTCCAGAAGTAGCATCCTCTTTCCTCCAGTTTTCTGGGAGAGGAGTATCCATGGGTTTGCATCCCTCCATGTGAAACTTACCCAATATCTCCCTTGTATACTTTCCTTGAGACACAAAAAGTTGACCATCTCGCTGCCATATTTCTAATCCAAGGAAATAATGAAGAAGGCCCAAATCCTTCATCTCAAACTCCTTTGCAAGGTCATCCTTGCATGAGTGTATCAACTACTCATCATCAGTCAGTATTAAATCATCAACATAAAGCACAATGATTAAAATCTTACCCTCCACCACAATTTGGTATAGGTTTGCATCCACTTCACTTTTGGTGAAGCCCAACCCAGTGAAATAGTTGTTTATCCGAGTGTACCAAGCACAGTGTTCTTGCTTCAGCCCATACAATGCTCTCTTGAGTTTGCACACATGTGACTCTCTATCAAAGGTCTCAAAACCTTCTGGTTGTTCAATGTACACTTCTTCCTCAATAATCCCATTGAGGAACGCAATTTTTACATCCATATGATGAATGCACCATCCCATCTGCACTGAGAGTGCAAGGATGGATCTTATGGAAGAGTACCATGCGACAGGTGCAAAGGTCTCATCATAATCTATCCCCTCGATCTGTGAGAAACCCCAAGCCACAAACCTGGCCTTTTATTTCTCCAGACTCCCATCAGCAGCTTGCTTTACCTTGTAGATCCATCTTGAACCTACCACTGATTTGTCGACCGGTCTTGGGACAATTTCCCATGCACTGTTTTTGACAATGGAGTCATACTCCTCTACCATAGAATCAACCCAAGTGGGGTCCTACACTGCTTCCTGAAAGGAAGATGGTTCAGTCACAATACATTTGCTCATGAGAGCCATGTATCCAGCAAATCGATCAGGAGATTATCTCTGTCTACGCTGTGAAGTAGGGGCTCCTACATTCTGTGCAGCATCTAGTCTCAATCTGTCAGATTTCGTGGTGCGCTTTCTACCATTTCTAATGGATGGCTCTGCTTGAGTGGTTTCCTCCACTCTATGAATCTCCTCATGTGGTTGATCCACATATTGAGACTCATCCTTGGGAACCAGTAGTTCCTCTTCTACATGCAAGTCCAGCTCCCTCTCAAGCGACAACCGCATGGATTTCCCCTCATCGAATTTTATATCCCATCGCATAATAGTCATCTTACTGTTCAGAAAATACACACGATAATTATGGGGTGTTTCTGTATACCCCACAAATATCCCAACTTCAGCAGTCAGTTCCGGCTTCTTCCTTGAATCTTTGGTCACATGCACATAAACAGATGAGCCAAAAAATTTAAAATTAGAAACATCCAGATTCTTACCAGTAAAAGCTTCTTCAGGTGTACTCATGCCAAGTACTCTATGAGGACAACGGTTCTGCACATAAACCGCAGTATTTCATGCTTCTGCCCACAAATTCATTGGTAGGCCCTGATCATGAAACATCGCTCATGCTGCACCCACGATCGTTATGTTCTTTCTCTCTGCGACCCCATTTTGTTGTGAGTTATGAGACACTGTGAGTTCTCTTTGAATTCATTCTCTGTTGGAGAAGTCTTTGAATTCGTTAGAGATGTATTCTCCACCATTATCTCTCCTTAGAGCTTTCACTTTCTTCCCCGACTCTTTCTCCACCAATGCTTTAAACTCACAGAACTTTGAGAATGTTTGATCCTTCTTCTCTATGAAGAATATCCATCATTTACGAGAAAAATCATCAAAAAAAATAACATAATACATATGTTTTGTTGTTGAAGCAACCGAGAATGGTCCACACATGTTCGTGTGAATTCTCTCCAGGATCATCGAAGCACGGTTCTCCTTTTCATGAAAGGTGGACTTTACATACTTCCCCAGGGTGCACCCCTTGCACTGATCTAACTGAGCAAGTGTTCCCATTGAAAGTCCAGTAGATATTTGTTGCATGATCTTCAAGGCTCCATAATGAAGATGTCCCAATCGCATGTGCCATAATTCGCCCTCATCCCGGCTCACCACTTTTTCTACCTTGCCTATCATGGCACCGCAACCATCTACCTCCAGCATGTAGAGATTCTTAACTCAAATCCCTATATTCTTAACTTGACCCATTGCTTTATGTCGCAGGTAGGCTTTACCACTGCTAAAAAAAACATCATAGCCTCTGTCCTCCAACATTGCGACTGAGACCAGGTTTTTCTTCAGACCTGGAACATGCATAACAATTTTAAATTGCAATGGTTTACCTGAATCCCTCTGAAAGGTAATGGTACTAATACCAGTTGCACTGTATCATCCATCATCGCCCATCTCTATATGCATTCTGAGATCTTTCTCCTCCAAGTCAATGAAAGACTCTTTATCTCCCATCATGTGGAAGGAAGCGCCACTATACAAATACCACATCGATCCCAATGCACTTGAAGCCATGCATGCGATCAAAGTGAAGTCAAGCTCAAATTGTGAGACAAGAGCCTCACTAGTTGCAGATCCAGCAACCGTCTTGTTCTTCCTCTTCTGCAGACAGTTAGTAGCGAGATGCCCATGTTCGTGACAATGAAAACACTTCACTTTGGACAAATCCAGCTTCTTGACTTTAGACTCGGATTTTGGATGGAATTTATTCCCTTTCCCTTTCCTTGCCTTGGCAATCAAAGCACAATCCTCTTCATCATCACGCTTTGATGAAGATCCATCTCTGGTGTTCCGCCTGAACTCCTCTTGCACTAGATATGACCATAGTCGTTCCCAATCCAGTAATTTTTCCCTTCCATTGACAGAGTCTTGATAACTATGCCAACTCTTGGGAAGTCCTAGGAGAGCCAAGCTCACCAAATCATCAACAACGACGGTTATTCCCACACTTCCAAGCTCATCCCGACATTGGACAAACTTCGTGAGATATTTTGGAATGGTGTCGCCTTTATCCATCTTGATCTTCCTGAGTTTATCTTTGAGCACCAATTTCCTATGGTCGCTACTGTTTTGGAACAAATCCGTCAAAACCTTCCACATTGCATGTGGTGTGGTTTTCCCATGGAGACTTGAGACAATGTGGTCTCGTACTCCCTCCAACAGAATCCTCCTCGCCTTTGCCACTTTCTTTTGCCATGCATAAAGATTTGTAGTGTCTGTCACATCTAGCTTAGGAACATCTCTGTCAATGTAATCCTTCAAGCCATTGTCTTCGAGTAATGCCTCCATCCTGTCCTTCCAAGCAATGTAGTTAGATCTTCCCTCGAGTGCATACTCCAACCTCAATCCATTGAAAGACATTTTGATCTTGAATCAACTGTTGCACCAAGAAAATATTACAAATTTGAATGGTATCCAACCACCAAAACTCAACTATTGTAATCTCTCTTGCCCTGGGAGGTTCGCGCCCCACCTGAGAGCAACCTGAGGGAAGTTCACACCCTACCAGTGGCTAGCCTGAAAACTCTCTGAGGAAGTTCACACCCTGCTAGTGTATAGCCTATGAACCTTCTGGGGAAGTTCGCACTGTACTCCATTGTGGGGTGAGAGGAGTTCGCACTTCTCCCTTAAGCAGCTTGCAAGAATCACCTTGAAGTTCGCACCTCTCCTTTGTCTAGTGTGAGATAATTTCTTCTTTGAGAACTGAGCGTAGTCTACATTACTAAAGTTCACACCCTGATAGAGATGGGACCTACGAGAATGAAATTATGTTCGCACCTCACTTCCGTGGCTCCGTGGCCTCTGTGGCTCTGATACCATGTAGAAATTTCAATACAAATTAAGTATTTCATGTGATTCTCTTGATCTAACAATTATGCCATTGTTAAATACAGAATCGCTTCTACTATTATTCTTGCAGAAAATTAAACCACAATCACAAAGTGAAATATCAAGAACACATAACACAGAAGTTTTACCGGGAAAGCGTAAAGCTAAAAACCCCACAATCATATATTATGTATATCATGAATCATGAAACAATCTCATACAAAACTCTAATCCAAGAGCTCTAAGTACAATACAATTGTCTCACACTGTCATACACAAATTAGCAAATACATGTGCCAATTCTCTATGTCCAGACAGCCTGCCTCCTCTGCACAATCTCTGCAATTCAAATTCTCACAATCGATCATGAGAATTACCTAGTTTACACATGATCATAAGCATATCCACTACATGTGTGATGAAATCACAACTGATAGCCAAACTGTCCCTTTCACATGTTATCTCAACTGGGTCTCCACTGGATCTGACATGCATGTAGTTAACTATGGTGAATCTTTAGTTGCATGTGAGTCACTAATTAACTAAACTCTCACTAGTGCATGTTTAGTTACAACTAGTACAACTGATCTTAACTCACTTAACTACACTTATAATTCTGTTACAAATCCAACTCACTCAGTTATGAATGAAATAATAGATTAATATTTATTGTCTAATTTATTTAAGGGAAAAGTAAATTAGACACATGTTTCTTGTTGACTTTTCAACATTCTTGAGATCCTTCCACCAGATAGATTCCATGTCGTTCAAGTTGTAAATATCCACTCTATCTTTCATGTTTCCAGAGTAATCATGCACCTGAAAATACTTTCTCAAACCAAGAATCCATGCTTCAAATTCCTCACCAAACTTCACCTCACCATTAAAGGTAGGTGGTTTTATCTTTCGGAATTCCCCCTGTATGTAGTCTTTGGAAATTTTCTTCTTCTTCTTGTGCCTAGAAGATGGTTTGGAACCATTACTAATGGATACATCAGAAGTACTTGTATTATGACTTGAAAAATCTATTGTTGTATCAGTATCATCATTGGAGGTCTGATTTTTGTTTCTAAGTGACCCCTTCCTCGAAGGACTTTTACCTATTGTTGGACACACTAAATTGAATAAGCATGAATTGCATTTATTAATCAATATGATATATGTATAAATACATATTATTGACCTTTGGATTTGTATTCCAAGGTCTCTTGGACTCCTGACGATTGTTACACTATCACTTGACCTTTCACATTCCTACACAGGTGACTAATACCATAACCCTGGCGGATTTGGTTTCCAACATTCCCCACTTAATCCGAAGGGTTGTATGTGAATCCAAGGTGAGAGTTGATATCTGAAAGTGGGCAGCTGAAATCTGGAAGTGTGCAGTTGTTAATGGCTAAATGTGCTCTCTGAATCTAGTGGTTTGGGGATGACCACAAACCAAATGTATAGCAAAACGTCATCCACCCATAGTGGTTTTTTATTCTTGAAAATTTCTTGTTATTAGAACACTTGTTTAAAGGATGATTTTGTTTTTTGAATTGCTCACAAGGATGAAGATTGAAGCATTGATCTTCCATGAGGCCAACTCGCTGAAAATGTTGGCATATCGCAATTTGCTCTTGAACTGGAGTAGGTGAATGTGAACTTTCTTGAAGCAATCCAACACTATAGAACTAGATCGGTTTGGTGTAATCAGGAATATGAAAGGTGACATCCTTTGCATATCCAATACCTGCTCTATGTTCGTTGTTCTTGATTTCTTCTGAAGGTATGATGATTGACTTGGAAAGAGGAAGTTGAACTATACTTGAATCTGAAGATTTCTCATTGCGTTGATCCTGCACTAGCTATTGGTCTAAATATGCATCAACACCTTCTTCATCTTTGAATATAGGGTTATGTACAAGGACTAGTTTAGAATGTTAGTAAATATTATTTCGTTCAAGTGCATCGTGAAGAAGTCGAGTCTGACTTTGCAACATTGTTGCTTTGGCTTGCGTAACTTGCACTACAAGAACAACACCTTCTTGCAAAGGTTTTTACTGTTACAAAATTTGTAAAAATTCTCAAACAAACCTCTGCTACAACTTCCTTTATTGGTTGTGGAGGTTTTAAGAGATGTTCCACATAACTAAAAAAAATCGGGTGGGTAGAGGTTGTAGCGGATGTTTTTTTGTTTTTTTGTTTTTTTTTATCAAAACGTACTAGTCCGCCATTAAATAAAATGTCTCGATACGTCCATAAACATAAAATGCATAGGATTGAAATTAAATAAATTTCCCTAGAACGTACATAAAACCACCAAAACGCATCGGCACGCCATTAGATAAATTATCGATGCATACATAAAAAAAAACGTACCAGACCACCATTGCATGAAATGAATTGGTGCGTACATAAGACGAAAATGTGCTAGTTCACCATTACATTACTGACTCGGTGCATACCTATGACGCAAACGCACCAATGCAGTTATGGTTATTATGCTTCGAGTTCCCATTTTGTTGTATACATCGTCAGTGAGCTTTTATTTTATGTTTTTCCCGATGCTTGTATAATTCGTACTTTTCGGTGCATATATTAAATAAAACGCACCGATGCATTTATCTTATTAAACGCACTAGTGCGTTCAATTCTTTTTAAGCATCGGTGTTGTTATTATGTTTTAAAAGGCGATGTGTATTTATCACATGCCCACCATAATATCTTAAAACGATATATATTAACGCACATTTTTGCACCAGTGCTTCCATATAATTAATATGCACGAGTGCTTCAGCATGATTAATATGTGTCGGTTCTTTAGTATGATTAATATGCATCGGTGCATATATCCCCGTAAAAAGAACTGATTTCTATATTGTTTCAGGCACCATTTTGTGAGTTCATAAGAATGCATCGATATGTATATATTTTAATTTATTTATTTTTTACAAATAGTTTTTATAATAATATTGTATTTTATATTTTTGTTATTGCATTTTGATATAATGATTGCATTAATGTCTTATCCAATGGATTACACCTCTATTATTTGCAAAAATGTAAATCATTCACATATTAATTAATCAATTATTTGCAACAATGTAATCAACATTTTACAACATTTGACAATGCAATAAAATAACAAACCCATTTTATTATATATGAATAAGAGACCCATGGTCATACAAAATGGGACAACGTAAAGGTCCACAATAATCAAAATGGAACCAATATGTAATTGTTACAATTATTGGTAGCATGTCCTCGTGCAGTTGGGACATTATGCCCACTACATTAAGCAAAATCCTTGATTTTTACAGACCGATATAACAAAACATACAACTTGCAATAACATTTGATTATATTGAATATTTTCATTCATCACTTGAATTGTTGTCATTGCTTGAGTTATGTGCATCCCTCATTTCTTGATCAGTTGTAGGCGATATTGTACTTTGTATATTTAAATGGATGTTTCCTTGCTCGACTTACTTTTTACGTTCCAACTAATCATTTTCCATCTACAAACATAGAAATAAAGTGGAATAAGTAAATCTACATTTATAATATAGTAGAATATACATAATTGTGTAAATCAAAAAGCGTACCAAAGCAATGAGTGATTCATAAACCATACACATGCTTTTGAAGCTTTGCCTCATGCCATGTAAAAAAAGATCTTTTGGTTGGCTCCTCTCCATACTTTGTTTCCTTCATGGTTAATACACCATTACAAAGCATAGTTGATATAATTAATACAAAGGTTTCTTATTGTTCCATTAATTATAAAACAAGTTGGCAATTTAAACAACATACCTACTTACAAATTGTTCAATTAAACCTTGATACTTCAACATATAATCACAACCCTCAGTTAACCCAATGGTGATCAATTGTTCGGTTGGCTCTTCTTTGTATGTTAGAACCTATTAATAGACATTTGTGGATCGGTGTAAATTAATTATTCAAATATAAAGATCACAACAAATATGAAACCTTAAGTAATGTTGAAAACGTAAGTACTCACAAACTTTGCTATCAACCCTTTTTTTCATTGTTGTCTTGTCTTATGTGTTGATTGGGTTCCATTTTGTTTTCTTTTCTGCAAAATAACAATTGAAATTTTGTATTTAATATGGTAAATAAATTTGATGTACATATAAGAATAAATGAATGATCACATACCTCTCATGCACGTTATTGTTGGGATGTGTCCTCCTATGATGAAATTATGTTCATTTATTTTACCATATCCTTGTACACTCTTTTGGACATCCCTACAAGCATGTATTGGATTTCCCCTCGTTTGTTGCTTGAATTTTCATAATCTTCCTGAAAAATGAAAAAGCACAATACTGTTTTCTTAAATGGACATGAAAGTAAATATAGAAAAACAAATTAATTTGGTAATTATTGGAACATATTATAGAAAAGCATATTTAGTAATAATACCTTTTATATGACTCTTTTTTGTTATTGTAAGTTTTTTCTATTGCAAGTCTCACGGGTCTCATTGAGCATGGCTCTAAAAACACTTCTTGTAATATACGTATAACCCAATTCTTGGAGTCACTAGATTGATTTGTGTATTGTACGTGGAAATGGCGTCTATACTTTCTTTCCAATATATCCCTCAAACCTCTGTAAAACGTTTTGCCACTCTCATTAACTTCAAGCACCACTCCAGATAATTTTTCATTATCATTTACATCCTTAACCATTTTTGTCCTCTTAGGACGAGATTCCATTCCCTCGTTATTGGTCGTTGCACAACATTAGAAAAAAGTGAAATCGAGTGTTTAAAACTTGTTATCGATTAATGTTAAGAAATTCGTTTTTAGTAAAAGTCAAAGAAAAACTTAATGGTGATTACCTTTCGATCCACATGTTTTCTCTCTTTGCAACATTTCCATAAATCTTTTACACTCTTTTGCACTCAAATTGTGAAAAATCTTATCGAGTTTCTTCAAGTTTTTGCTATGCATGACACACATTAACCAATACACATCATTGATTTAAACTTACAAGTATTTCAAATTATATATTAACTTTTTGATAAAAACTTAAAGAACTTGCTTGACTCGTTTCTTGGGAGGAGCTACGATCACGCTCGCTGCAATAATATGTTTTCTTTGAACTTCTATCAGAAACCTTGTATAAAATAAAATCAAGAACAATCATAAATAGAAATTATGAAAATTGTATACAATATAGTATTTCGATGTGCATCATTAAACAAAATGCATCAGGGCATCAAGAATATACTTGCACCAGCATGTACTATTAGTCATTGTGCATCGCTAACCCATAGATGATATGAAATCAATACTATTTATTTTTTTAACCAATCGGTGATTTACATGTATATATGCGCCCCAGTACACTTGTCTATACAGTGAGCATCGGGGTGATTTTCCTATACAATGCACACCGGGGCATTTTACCTGTACAGAGTGCATCACGTATCGTGGAAAGTTTTGAAAAAAAATCACTGACAACGATAGGGTTGAAAAGGTTTTGGACCTGATGCAATGAGAGGTACCATTGCAATGGATACCAAATGCCCCATATGCAACTAAATAAACCATATAAAAATCTATTACTTTAAAAAGGAGGGGAACAAGAAAAACAACAAGAAATCTATGACCTCCCCAAATGCAGATGAGGAATTAAGGGACATTGGTAATGATGACCAGACAGTGTGAGGATCACAAAGATTGAGGGAAGATGGGGAGCAAATGGAGGAGGGAGAGGCTCATGTGGAGCCATCTGGCATGCATGCAGATTAATTGTGAGAAGTGATTATCTGTAGAAGGAAAGGGGAAGGTCGTAGAGGTGATGTCCTGCCAAGGATGAATGGTGAGATCGTGCAAACCATCATTCCCATGTCTACAGATATTTCATGGTTAATAACTCATGTGGAGGGTGGTCGGCGAGATAATTGATTGTGTGATGGTAAATGGAATGATTGGAGGTGCAGGATGGTACAAGAGGATGATGGTTGGTCTTATTCGGGCACTAAGGAAGGTTTTAATGGTGAAATCAAGTGGATTTATGGAGGCGTTGAGGTTTTGAGAGGATATTTATGTGTTGGATTCTCATTTGGAAACCATGATTACCATTATGTGGTGGAGTTGTCATTGGCTGCAAATTTCGGGTACGTTTTCATTTTCCTCTGACACTATGTTGTTGTTTTCGATGGCTCCTTGGCAGCGATTGAGGAGTAGGTGGGCTTCTAGCGGAAGAGGTGCAGGATCGTCATGTCCGGGGGATGAAGGGAGGTCAAAAGGGAGAGGCGAAATTTTTAGCAAGAGGTGGAGTTGGACTAGGGAAATTTTTATCTCTCAGAAACCTCGACCCATGTTGAGGAGACAATTGTGAAAATGGAGACCAAGCTGATGTAGACCAATGAGTTTTAGGTTGGGTCATGAGTAGTTGAAAATCCATTTTGGGTTATGAGGATGATCTTGGCTAGAGCCCTGAAGGAAAGGTTGGCAGTGGAGAACTCAGTGTGAAGCAGTGTGGAGCGGGTGAGTTAGAGATTGGTAAAGAGCCTGAAGGAGATGATTGAAATAAGGAATTTGGTTGAAGTGGCATTCGAGCGTGACCCGAAAGAACAAGTTGAGGAGCAGCATAACATGGATTGTCCTATGGGGGCGCCTGAGGCCGCCAGTGTTGATGGTTGAAGCTTTGTTTGGTTTGAGTAGTATTGTGTTTTTTTGTTAATTTTTGCATGAATAGTAATTATAGATATAGATTCTAGGAAGTTAGTAAGTTCCAGTGAGAAAGGGAAGAAAGTCACGATAGCAAGTTTAGGGGTCAGAAGGTGTCAGTTTTTCTCATTTTTTATTATAATGAATTGTGTATTCAATGTTTTCTTGTTTTCCCAGCATGGGAAGGGAACCTGTCAGAATTTCCTTTTCTCGTCAGAGAGAACTGGATTTTTAGAAGCCAGCAGACATAGTATGGATCTGTAAATTATTTCGATAAGTAATAGAAGGTTCTACCAGCTTACCAATAGTAAAAAAAAAAAAAAACTATGACTTCCAATATCGAAGGTAACTATGAAACCCTTGTATTTTTTTTGAACATGCATTGAAAATAGTTTGAATTAAATAGGTAAAGATGGAAATAATCAGTAGAATGAAATCACATACCTGGAATGTTTTCTCTGTATATTTGTATGTGTCCTACATATCCCTTCCAATTGTAGCTCTTCAAAAAAATAATGCCACTCCAAAGTCTTTCGTGGTAAATCTCTCTTCCACAAATCTTCCCTCTAAATTCTGCCAAAAAATGAACTAATGAATAGTGTTTTCATTTATAAGAAAATACATTTTGAAAAATGAAATTCCCTCTCTTTTTTTGTTGTGTTTTTCAATTATTATATAAAAACACCTATTAAACTATATATTTTAAAAATTAAGTTTGTCATCAAATTGGTGCACCTCACCGAATATTGTGCCCCGGTGCGTATATAGTAAAAAATGCATCAATACCAATTTTATCGACGGAATAGAAATGTAAACCTCTGCAATTAAATTTACAGATGTTTTAGTTTGTGGAGGTTTTAACGGATGTGACGGTTCGGTGTGTTTCATAGTTTGTCGCATCGATGCATTCTATATATATAAACACAAATAAATGCACCTATAAAATTTAATATTGGATTCATGCACGTATTGACGATGGTTTTGGCTCAAATGCAGGGGAAAAAAAGTTATAATATCAAATGGTCAATATTTCATATTCCAGCTCATTCCATATCCATATCATTGCAAGTTTGTCAACTTCTTCGACACCATTTGAAGTAAGTCTCGATTTTATTTATAATTCATTTATCTAATTGAATTTATGTCATTTATGCACGTGCATTTGAATAATTATTCATTTAATTTTGTAGGATCATAAATTGGGATTGAGTTCGGATGAGCAAGATATTCCACTAGTGCAAAACTGTCGCAAGCTCTTTTCAAGAGAAAGGTACCACATGTTGATTATTATAGTTGCATGAGACATCCTCTAGGACACAGGCTAAGTGAGTATGCCTAAGAGAAATCCCATGAGTTGGGTGTGCCCATGAGTTGGATGTGTGGTTCCTCTCTGAGACGGAGAAGGAACATTTTGTGATCATGTGTGGGGTGATGAAGCCCATGAGTTAGTTGTGTGGTTCCTCTCTCAGACGGAGATGGAATGTTGTGTGCCATGTTTGGGGTGAGGAAGCCCATGAGTTGGGTATGTGGTTTGACGCAGGCGCGCCCTCGGGCACGTCCGCTCACAGGACCTTCTCCTTCCTCAGCCTGAAGAACTGAAAATCTCTTCTAATTCCCTATCAGGAATTTTCCACACCCACAGCAGTTCTCCAAAAGATCTCCCTTAACGATCGGGAAATCGGACTTCGCAGTTTCGCGAGTCCTGTGGTCGTGTGGTTTGTGTCTCGCAATTCTTCGAAATCCGATGTGAGTCAACGCTGACCTTTTCCTTTGCTATCTGGGTTCCTCCTATCCGGTTTTCGGCATTTGCGATGTCCAAAAAAACTCGCCTCACTGACCCCCGATCCCCGATACACCGATACACTTCCCTGCTGCCTTAGCCCCCCCCAGGCTAAGCCTTTAGTCCATGTGACCTTCTCTTATATGACCGCAATCATATACCTTAAAGGGAATTCTCCTATCGTGATTTCGCCACTCGCAATATCAAACAAATGGATTTATCGAACCCCGAGTCCCGATGTGCCAATACTCCGGTGCACACGTGGGTTGACTATTCAACGGTCCCATCACCTCGTCGGGAATTCGGACTTCGCGGGATCGTGAATCCTAACACCAATGTTTCGGGACTTTCCTTTCCCCGAACTCCGATAATTCGTGCCACCTGTCCTCCACTAATTCCACTGTGGCCCCACACTGTTCCTTTGGCCTGTCGGGATATCGTGTTTCGGAGTTTCGCGATTCCCGCTGCTATGTTTCCCAAGAATCACGAAACGTAGATTCCCGATGCACGTAAGGGTTGACTCTTCCACGTCACTATCCCCTTGTCGCCTTTTCGAACATCGCGAGATCGCGATTCCTGATGCAACGTTTTCTTTGTCCCTGGGGTTCACGAAGTGCTGAACCCTGA
>SNQJ01S0042770.1:0-10203 GCA_010110895.2 Picea sitchensis
TTGAAAATGGAATTTAACACTCCCTAACTCAAGATGCTATTGTGTGTTTTGAGCTTTTGGAGAGTGTATCTCTCTTCCTACTCCAAAGCACTAGCCTAGCTAAATTTTGGTGTAAAAGAGCCCTAGAAAAGAGTTACTAGATAGATTTTAAGATTACGCAATGTTTTTAAGAGCTGTTGTTTACTCAAAGGTAACGGAAGTGAAACTCATGTTGTATGAATCTGACCCAAATAATGCAAGGATAATAATGAAATATAACACTTTTCATTCCATGAATCCTATTTATGGGAGAGAGAGAAAATTTTCCAAATCAACCTTGTACTACAAAGCAATGCACAACTTCCTTTCAAATATCAATGCAAACAATCATTTATCGAAGGACAATCACTATGTGTCTTTTTCAAATACTTCAACAAACTCTAAAATTTGATTTTTTCAATGTTTTCTAAAAGACAAAAACAATGTTTTTTGAAAGAAAATATTATTGTTCACTTTCCAAAAAGAATTCTCACTATATCAATGAGAAAGCATAAAATCAAATCATAAAGAATCAAGCAATAACAACCCAATCAACTCTTTCAATGAAAGAAAAAAAACAAAGAGAAAACCAATGAGTTTTCTCAATGCAAACGAAAATATTCTTTCAAACCAACAAGCAAATGAGAAACACCAAGCACTTAACTCTAAATCAATCACTGGTTCTCATCCCATCAAACACACTCAGCTCTAGAAGTAAGAGAGAATGAATTTGCCAATAAGATCCAAGAAACGAAAGTCAAGCTACAAAGGACAAGAAAAACCTTGAAACCCTAAAACTGTTCAAGCATGCAAACTAAAACAAGATCCATGTCAATCAATAGTCCAAAATTCTCATAAGAGGTAAATCAACTGATCTGAGCAGTTGGAAAAACCAAAAGTCAATTTCAAAATTTTGAAAAATCTTGCTCGCAGGCAAGTAGTTTGACACAGTGCGAGAATCTATGATTCTCACAGGCAACCTTTTAGCAAGGTGCGAGGTACTCACACTGAACCCTATGTGCAGGGTGTGAAACTGACTGATTCTCATAGGGTGCAGTTAAACACAGTGCGAGAAATCCTGAAGATGACAAAAATTTTGAAAATGAAAGAAAAAAAGACAAAGGCTTTTGAACCCAGAAGGTCTATCAGGATATCCTGAAGACTCAGAGACTGACAAAACAGGAGAAAAATGAAACTAGAGCAAATGGCCACAGAAAAATGCAAAAGACCATAAAGAAAAAGGGAATGGTCCCCAGTGGAGTCACCAATTTGGTTATTGGATAAATCCATAAGTGCAGACACAAACCGATCTCCCTAGATCCACCTGGATCTAGAACAAAACAAGACAGAATAATACTCTTTCCCTAGATTTTAACTGTTGAATGAACTAGGAGGCAAGAATCATTAACATACCTTATGATCGCTTCCTTGGGTCTTTGTTGTTCCAAGATTCACTCCAATTCTCTTGTGTCATCAAGACCACAACAAAACAAACCAATCGAAGTGAAGACAACTCAATATATTCAACAATTAATCTATGTATATGATCAAGGAGTTATACAATAAAGTGACATTAGATTTATGGGAAAGGGACATATTATTGTATTATATTGATTGAAAGCAAAGATTACAACCTGAGCCTTGATGTTGCAAACCTCCTTTCAATGGCCCTTAGCTCTGACACACACACTTGCTCACTTGCATGAAGAAGATCAACCACTTTTGATAACCTTGCTGGAGTTCCTTAGTTGTTGTAGCATCAGTCCTTCACACAATCTTCCACTAATTTTCCAATAAATCTCTTGCTAGTTTGCTTCTAACCTTTTCCATGAGCATCCTCCTAAATATATAGGAGATAATGAATTAGTTACTTGGATAGGAATGATCCCAAGATATCAGGAAAGCCAATACTTAGATAACCATTCGAATGCCATCTCATCCTTCTAGAATATTCCCTTCTAGAAGGTTCGAGAATTTATCTTTTTCCCCTCTTTAGAAAGTGTTCGGACCCTAGTAGTTAGGTACAATGCGAACTTATCGCACCCTAGCTTAATGCAGCCTGTGAGAATCATGCATTCTCGCAGGAAAATGTATTGACAACCTGCGAACCTCCCTTAAAAATGTGATTTCTGGAAAGAGACAAAGGTAACTTTTCTCAGGAAAGAGTTCTAATGAAGAGCCTAAGTTCACCATCATCATTACATCACCATGATGAACAAAATTATGGATAACATTGCTCAGATCAGAAAACAAACAACACCATTGAATTTGTGGCATCGAATTCCCGAAAAATGATTGTCTCCACACCTCAATCTGAATCTGGCACTCCTAGGCCCAAGAGACATTTTTTATTGGTTTACGTGTCATACAACCTGCAACTAATCCCCAAAAATGTCTCATAAACCATGTCTGGTTGTACAGTCATGCGCCTCCTCCCCATCCACTTGCATATTTCAATTTTTAAATAAAAATTGTGGGCGTTGTAACTAATGGGGCCATTTGGCCTATTGGTTGGCGGAGCTATAGTTAATGCATATACAATGGGGGAGGTCTCGGGGTTGAGCCCACGGGCCTCATTTTTTGGGTGTTTGTTATAACTTATATATATAATTGTATATGGTGGTTCCACCAACTTGGAGGTAGTTTAGACATATCTGTTGGACCGCCAGATCTGGCAGGGTTCTACCAGATTTGGCAGACCTTCCAATTTTATTTTTGGAATTTGGTTCTCGATCCCCCATTGGGAATTTTCCCACTGCCACATGGCAGCCCATGACTGGGCCACATGGCATCCAACCATTGGGCCATGCCAACAACATACAGTCTTCCACCTCAACTTCCATATCATCCTTCCATGTTAGCCTTCCACATCACGTATGATCTTCCACGTGGCGGTAAAGACTACTACATGGAAATTTTTCATTGGTCCATGGATCGACCCAAAAAATACAAAAAATGAGTGACACATGGCAACCTCTAATTCTGCGATGTCACCATGCTAATGTTAGCATGACATGTGTCACCTCATGTGTATGTCATGTACATTGTACATATGTTGACTTCATCCATACTGATTTTGATGTCAACAATACATATGCTAACTCATCCCCTGTTGATTGGGCTAGGTTGACCAACTTTGACCGCAAATATATTTTGATTCAGAACTCCGTTTGACAAGCCATTTGAAATCTTGCAACATGTTCTTTGTGATGATGCCACTTTCACTGAGTTTTGAGGACCTTGAATTTTTTCCCTTTCTTTGTCTTCTGAGGCCATTTTGAGCTTCCTGAGTTTCTTCTGCAAGTTATGAGTTGTCCTTAGTCTTCTTTGAATCCTTTTTGGATCATGCCTTCCCACTGAGAGCTTTTTGGACCACCAAAAGATTTCATCAATCAATAGATAAGTGAGGGAACAGTTCCCTCACCTTGTCCTTCTCAATCAAATTTTCTTTTCTTATATGTGTGCCCTTTAAGCCTACTTGAAGATAATCAGCATCACCCTTGCATGAAGTCCTCATACTTTTGTCCAAGATTATATCTTCCTTTAACTCATCTAAGTACTCAGGAGAAAACTCATCAACTGAAGGTATTGAAACTTCCTCATCCTGATCCATGATCATGGGAGGCTCAAAAAGTTTCAAGTTCTCTACATTTACAATTGAGTAGATTTGCATATAAGTTGGAATATCTAGATGAAAACAATTGGTACCAATTCTCTCCAAAATAGTGAAGGGTACATAACAAATGGGCTTGAGTTTCTTTCCTTCACCCTTCAATCTTTCCTTGCTGATGTGAATCCATACCTGGTCTCCAAATTGGAATTTATGATCAACCCTATGCTTTTCATGCTGAGATTTATAAAGTTCTTAACCTTTCTCCAACTATTTCTTGACTGCTTGGTGTACCTGTTGGGTCCTCTAAATAAACTTGTGGCATCTATCTTCATTTATTTCTTCATTTGAATCGACATATCTCCCATATGATACAGCCCCCCTACCTTAGCAGGGTCTCTCGACCTCCCGGTCACTAGATATTCTCACTCTTCAAGATTGAGCAGCTCATTGATTCCCCACGGGAATCTCCATAGAAATGTCCACATGTCCTATAGCATGAAACTCCACCTGTGCAAAAAAGTGATGGGTGCAAGCCTCCCTCCATGTAATCACTGAATGTGACCACAAGCCTATCAAAAAGGTGATTCAGGACTTTGTGACCTCGAGTTCTTTGTTATGGGCCAACCTTGGCTCTCCACACTCCTGAGTTTCGATCCTCTAAACTAGAGCCTACCACTAGCTAGCTCCTCCCTTATCCTTCAAACCATGTGAGCCCTCGCTATGACCTTTGGCCAAAACTCTTAGCATTTCAAGACTTCATTCTTCGTGAAGTTGGAGGACCACTCACCTCCCTTCTCTTGATCTCTGATATCTCCTTAGACAATCAATGGTCCATGTTCTCCCTTCGACTAATGACTGCGAACAAATTGTGAATTGAGACTTCGCGAGTTCTCATGAATCTTACCTCAACTTTTCCGATCTGTGAATTAGAAAAATGTTGATCCTTCACCACATGTCCTGTCATGATGGATGACTAGGATTTTTGCGGCTTCCAGCTCCTCTTTCAACTGACCTAACAACTGTTTTTTATCCTCCTACTCAGCTTTCATTTTCTTCCCTGACTTGGAAGATTTCCAATGTATCGAAGGCCTCAGCCTCCGAACTATCTTCTGCAAACCCTGTGACTTTGGGTCTCATCTACATTTCTTAAAACATTGTCTCTCCTGATCTTTGGAAACAAAACTCGACCTCATCTCTAGCGCACACTTGTGCTCTGCGTGAAACTTTGCACTATCCCTCCTGAGCTCTGGGACTTGGAATAAGTCCACTCTTGCACACTCCTCATGCTATCTCTTCTGAGCTTTCAAATTGCTCAGTATTTAAGGGCCTCAACACTTTTGTGTATTCCAAAACACTTCTGGTGCCCACCTGGAATGCTTTGTGTTGAACCTCCCGAGCTTACGAACTTGAAAAAATGTTATCTCCATGTGCACTCGTTGTTCTTTGACAAGCCCTCAGATGGTTGTCTTTCAACACTTTGTTCGAGTGTTTGCCTAGTGCACTCCTTGCACAAGTCTTCTTCCAGAGTGTTCAACAACTCTATTTTCCCCTTTCTCTCCTTGAAGGGATATATATGTCCTCTTGGAAACTTCTTCTCAAGAACACCTTGTTGAGCTTACAAATTGTTTGGTAAATCTATGGGTGTATCTCCTTGACACTTCTCTTCTTACAGAACTCAAAACAAAGTCCTCTTGTGCACTCCTTGCACTTGCTCGATGCCCACCTGGAAGAGCTCTACAAAATCCTCAATGATTACTTTCTCTCCTATATTCCTTCTCTATACAAGCTCTCCTCCAAGGTGTTGAGAAACCTTTAGGATTCTCTTTATATTGTTTCCACCCAGGCACACCCTCCTAGCACATTCTTTCCTAAATTCAACATAGAACTTAGCTGTGAACTCTTTGCACTGGCTCACAGAGTCCTCAACACTCTATCATGCACTCCTTGCATTTAGCCACACATAACCCAAACTAAAACCAACAAATCCTAAACAGATAAGAAATATATCTATACATGCATATGGAAACTAACCTATACATCTACAACATTCATCCATAAACACATAAAAGACAACATTCAAATGCATAAACACACATGGAATCAAATGCAAGAAAAACTTTTCTTTGTATTAATATGAGTTGTTTGTATAATGTTTACAAATCTTGAACTGCAACAAAGTATCGACTCTCTTCTCCTACATGATAGATCTCTCTTCCAATCTAATCTCCTCTGCATGATCTAATGAATCTAGATACAAAGATATTTTAGAAAAGAGGGGTGCCTCAAGCCTTTCCCCCCATCTACCTATTCTCATTAATTACATTTAATTACATTCAATGACTATCTAGTCTAAATTAGATCTAGATCTTATCAGCATGTAAGCAATTAAAGGTGACATCATCTCCTGTCTTCTCAAATCCATGGCTCAACTCTTCCAAAATTACAAAACTTTAATTGCATTAAATTACAATTTTGAAATTTTAAAACGAGGGAAAAATGAGAGGGTTTCCACCTCTCCCATCCTTGAATGCGCTTTGATGTGCTAGCTAGCTGGTGCATTTCTGAGGTGGATTTATGCTCCTACATCATACTCCACTGCTATGAAAATTTCATGAGCTCCTTCTCATGAGCTCCCTAGCTATGTTGAAATCCACCAGGATCCAAAAATCTCCCTTGGAGTTGTCCATATGCTCCACTACTTTGATGTTGTTGTTGTTGTTGTCCTGTTGTTCTTGTAGGTCCTCCTATGTTCAACATCCTTTCAGTGGAATTTTCTGTTGCTGACCTCAACATCATCCTTCTCATTTCTTCAATTACCCCGTCTAACTGCTGAACTGGTTGGCTCTTGTTTTGCAGTCTGCTGTACTGCACTTCCTTCTTACAAATGGGTAGATTAACTTCATCCCCCCTGTTGTTTTCTTTTAATTCTCTTGTGGCCTTAGATTTCCACCCTGTTGCAGACTCCAATTCTACAGTCTCATCACTAAGCTGCTTCTCAGCTTCTCCTTCTAACAAATTTTCTTCTTCCATATCTCCTGCTCACATATTTCCATATTCTTCCAGTTTCTCCCTAGACCAGAATTCTTCTCCCTCTTTTGTTGCATGCCTCAATGCTACATTCATCATCTGTTTAGCTTCCTGGCTGAAATTTCTAAGAAATTCTGTTGAATTCTCTTCTCCTATGATTTGCATGACCGTCTGCTGAAACCATCTTCTGGTTCTGGATTGTTCAACCAATCCTCCAACATCTCCAACTCCTTCTCCAACGGAGTGAGCATCTCAACTATGTTCTCTTCTTCTTTTTTTGGGGAAGACATGAGTGTATTCTCCTTCTCCTCCTCTTTGACAGTCTTTTTTTGTTGTCCTTCTATTGTTTCACCTACAACACATGCTCTGGCCTCAATAGGGATATGTGGCAGGAATACCTCAATTCCTCCAATGATTAGAATGTATTTCTGATCCTCCTCCATCATCTCCCCTTGCTGATATGAACTCACCTTTGAGCTCATGAGACCCTCAACTATTCTCAACTCACTTCCCTTGCCCACCTAGCATCTAGGGATTTCCTCTCTTCCCACCTCGAAGTCTATGAGATCTAATGGTCCCATCTCATTGCCCAGCTAGCAATCTAAACTTTATTTATTTCCCACCTGGCAGTTTCTGAGACCCTTGTTTGATCTCTTCTCCTCATCATCACTACGACTCTTCCCATATTCTAGATCAAATATGTGAACCATTTCCTCTATGTCCATGAGGATCTCAACATACCTCAGCCATACTCTCAACATGCTTTACTGTCTTCTGGCCAACAATATCTTAACTGGCCACTTCAACTTCTTCTTCGTGGGCCACTCATACACCCAATGCACTTTTGCACTACTGCATTTCAAATGCAAGCTTCTCTATTATTTCTCTGACTTCCTGGATTTATTCGTCCATCTCTTCCCTTCTTTCCTTCTATCGGTCCTTACCTTGAACATGCTTTTGAACTTCAGCAACCATCTTCACCTTCAATATTCCTTCTTGGAAAATCCCCTATTGTTCACTCTGCAAAGGAGAATGTCTCCAGCTTCTTCTACAACCCACTTGGTCATTTGAATTTTTGTTGTTGGGTACGTCCAACAACTTTCATAGAGAATCTCACTCTGTTTCTTTCTTCACCTGTTGTCTACAGGAGAAATCAAAATATGACACCACCTAATGTTACCAGATTATATATTTCATGTTATGCCTCCCTCTGTCTGCATTCCACAGACAAAAAGTGGCTCTGATACCACATGATGGTATCAACCAATATCCATTCACCATCTCTCCTTTTCTTATGATATATAGACAAAATATTTAGCTCTGATACCACTTGATGGTATCATACTATCTCCCTTATATCCTTTCCATCTTTTCCTGATGTCTACAAGAAAAAAATCGGCTCTGATATCACCTGATGTAGACCCCCAACTTAGCAGGGTTTTTTGACCTCCCGATCACTATATTGTCTCACTCTTCGAGCTAGAGCATCTCATCGATTCCCCAACGGAATCTCCACACAAATATCCAAAGGTCCTATTTCACGAAACTCCTCCTGTGCGGACAAGAACTAGGCACAAGCCTCCCTACATGTGATCACCAACTATGACCATAAGCCTATCCAAAAGGTGCTTCAAGACTTTGCGACCTCGAGTGTTTTGTTATGGGCCAACCTTGGGTCTCCACACTCTTGAGTTATGATCCTCCGAGCAAGAGCCTAGCACTAGATATCCCCTCCATTATCCTTCAAACCATGTGGGCCCTCGCTATGAGCTGAGACCAAACCTCTTAGAATATCTAGCTTGCTCAATATCTAAGGGGCTTGGCCCTTCTACGTCTTCCAAAACACTTCAGGTGCCCACCTGACATGATTTGTGCTCAACCTCCTAAGCTTACAAACTTGAAACCAAGTTCTCTCCGCGTGCACTCCTTTCTCTTTGAATAGCCCTCAGATGGTTTTCTTTCAACACTTTGTCTGATTGTTGGCCTGGTGCACTCCTTGCACAATTCTTCTTCCAGAGTGTTCAACAACTCTGTTTCTCCTTTTCGCTCCTTCAAGGGATATATGTGCCCACTTGGAAACTTCTGCTCAAGCACACCTTGCTGAGCTTACAAAGTGTTTAGTAACTCTGTGAGTGTCTCTTCTTGACACTTCTCTTCTTACAAATATCGAAACAGAGTCCTCTTGTGCACTCCTTGCACTCATTGCACTTGATTGGATTGGTATTAATTTTCTTTGTTTTGAGGTTGGTTTGAGTTTATATTATTTTCTTTTCTTTGGTTTGAATTTCATGAAATTCAAATTCCATTTCGTTTTTCTTTCTACAAAGTTTTTATGTTGATGGATGCGCTTCATAATTTAGGAGTTTGTTATTACCTCTTCCTTATTGAAGTTATCTGATATGAACATGGATTGGTTGAAGACATGGATTAATAACAATGATTTTATAGGAAGAACGTTTATTGCGACATATCCTTTCTATGACATTTGTTCACATTTTATCAAAGTTGAATGAGGGAGAGACGAACATAGAAATCTTAATTAAAACGAAAACATTAATTTTTATCAACTGTTTACTTTGGTTTAAATTATGATTATGTTTTCATCTTTTGCTCATTAGAAATCATTTTCACAAAATCATTTGATAGGTTTAATTAATTAAATTCTTTTGTCACTTTGCATCTCATTTCAAAATAAAATATAAATAAAGAAATAAATTATCTATCATTTCTTTGATTTTGTGAAAACCCAAAATTAATATTTTTCTCCTCACCATCAACTTGAAGCTTCTAGAATTTTAAGATCATAGATGAAAGGAAAATATAAATAATATTTGTTTAGAAATTATAGTTAGTTTAAATTCATTTTAATTTTATTGTTCTAGATTTTGTTTTATTCACAATTTTTAGGTTATTAATTTGGTTTCTTTTTGTTTCACATGTTTCTATTATCAATTACTTGGTATAGATGTGATCATGGCTCGATTTTATTATTTAAATATGTTCAAGATAATTGATCCAAAAATAATATTGGATTGCTATAAATAATTTATGAGCAATAACAGATAAGATTTGGAAATGCATTCAAGAATAAACAGACGATTTTGTGGGACTGATTGCAGCCAAACCGTAAAAACTCTGAAGAAACGATTGAAAACCCATCTGCACAATGGACCCATTTAGCTTACGTATGAGATAATTCCTAAACAAATGCATGATTTGAGAGATATTGTTGTCTCTTTACGAGAAAAATTTTAGGTGGAGGAAATTATTAGTGATGCCCAGACTGTTCATTCATGGCATAAATATATGAGAAAGTTTAGAGCCCTAGGGGGTGAAGAAATTGAGAGGAGGATTTGTATCCTTTCTTTTTTTTGTATATTATTTCTTTTGTAAAAAAAATTATTTTCAAATGGAGTAACGGATGGTTGGAATTCTGGGAGAATGGATGAGTACTTTCGAAGAAGAATATGAAATTCCAGATTGCTTAATGGCTTTTGTCCCATGAGTAAAATGGTTTTGTTTTCATTATAATATCTTCATATTCT
>SNQJ01S0042770.1:15380-33519 GCA_010110895.2 Picea sitchensis
TTCTAGATTGCTTAATGGCTTCTGTCCTGAGTAAAATGGTTTTGTTTTCATTATAATATCTTCATATTCTTTGAGTAATTGATTATGCATTGATTTAAATTAGATTTAGTCTGTTTTATCAATACATGGTTAATTTTTATCATGTATGTATTAATTTTTTCAATCTTTAAGAGTCCATTATTCCAATTATCTTGATCTTGGTGATTGTATTATTTTGATACAAATCTTGTATTATATTGAGTTTATTCATGTAATTGAGATTTGTAAAGATATAATTGTTCAATTGAGATTTTTCTTATTGGCGATTAATCTATTATATATTCACTAAGGATCATGATTCGAAAGTTGTTCTTTCTGCATTTTAAATAAGATTTAAATTGTCAGTCAAAATGATTTTTATACTGACACTGTCAAAATCTTAGAATTATACAACCTTCTACTATACATTTCTCTTAACAAAGAGGTTGTTGGAGTAGCATTATACAGGACAACCAAAAGTTCTCTTCAAATACTGTCCATTTACTCGTCTGTTCAATTCTTTCTGGACCATATGATGAACATATTGATGCATCCCCCCTATCCTTCCTCGGGGATACATGACCTCCCAGTAAGGATATCCAAATTCAGAGCCGGAGTGGCTCTCCTGGTTCTGAACTGGAACCTCTAAAACTTAGTCCACAGACTCTTATTTGTATTTTACCCACAGAAGCTTTTTTTAGGCACGCCCCCCACTCCATGTGACTGCAGGCACATGACCACAAACTTTACCATAGAGCGCTTCAAGATTATCCAAGTTACAAGAGTTGAAACCATGTAGACCAGGATCTACAATCCAGATATCCCTTCGATCAATGACGATGATCAATTTGGAGTTTTTTGTTTCATGACTTCACCCCTCATGAGGTCTGTTCATTCCTCCAAGTCACAAAATCTGAAACACTTCCCTATTGTGGATAGATGGCTCTAAAACTCCAAGATCCGAAGGCCTTAATGCTTTTAGGATTTCGTAGGTCAAGAGTCCCGACTCTTACCTTTTGTATCCTCGGTCACCGAAATCTGAAATACCCCCACACAGTGGATCAACGGTTCTAAACATTCAAAGATCTGATGGTCTGGATCCTTTCTAGGTTTCATGGGTCAAGAGTCCCTACTCTCACCCCTTGTACTCCAGGTAGATGAAAATTAGAAATTGGATCAGCAACCCAAATCTATTGGGTTCCAACGGCTACTATTCCCCCTGAGGGTCGAGCATTGAAAGGTCTCCCCACTAACCTACTCGTAACTCCTCTTGATCCAACGGCTCATGGGATTTCATGCCCCTCCTTGAAAGCTCTCCACCATCCATTCAGGTCCTCTTGGGTCTTTCCTCCTGGGCATATGGAACATTGAAATTTGCATGCCTATCTCAACTTAGACGACCTGATGCAAGAGCATCTCAAGCTAGCCAGCGCGGGAGAAAAGGACAGCTGGACAAGAGCCAATGCAAATTTTGAAATTACCTTGAAGTTGATGCACCATATTAAATAAGATAATTAATAAGGAGCGCACTTGTATAATGTAAACAGACCTTGAGTGATTTTCTCTCGTCCTTAGTAGGTAGAAGGCAATTATGGTAGTTAATGTAAGTACATAGAATTGAATGTGTAGATTTGACAGTTTTAGAGCGCAAGAGGGAAACGAGATATAGACACCCTCATTGTGTATTGTAACAGGATTGAGAAGAGCATAGAGGAGAAATAGAGAGATGTGTAGAAAACTCCATGTATAGAAGTTTTGAATTAATACAAAGAAAGCTATGATTCAGACTCATGGTGTTCATATATTCTCTGTGTATGCATCTTTGAATGTTATGCTCATGAATGTTTTACTCTTTCTTTCATGCAATTTCTTTTATGATATGTATGAATGATTTCTTGTTGAATGTCTGAAATCTGAGAGGAAAGGGTAATGGAATGAGTTTCAATTGTTTCTCTACCTGAGCAAGAGTTCCTGCAAGGAGTGCAGTTGAAATGTCCGCAAGGAGTGTGTTGATAAAAGGTTCAGACATTTGTCTCTGAAAGCTCAGGAGAGGAAGATTTTGTTCTCATGTCCAAAGAAGAGCAGTCAAGCATAAGAGCTATGCAAGGAGTGCGTAGGCTGAGTAAAGTCTGAGAGTTTCAAATCTGAGTGAAGCATTGAAGTAATGTTGCTGCAGATGTGTGCAGAGTCAAAGGACTTCAACACTTAGGAAGTGCTTATAAGTCTGCCGCAAGGAGTGCGTGCAAGGGTTTTTCCAAGAAGACGCAGAGTCACGGAATGTTCAAAAGGATTCAAAGCCTTTGAAGTGGCCGAAGGAAAGCGTAGCAATGTCAGACCGCAGGAGGACGAGCTCTCAGAGGAAGAGATGGACGGTCGAAAATCTCGGTGGAGAATCTGCGAAGTCCTGTGAGTCATCAGATCTCACAGAGAAGCAGGGGAGTTAGGGTGAAAGCGTCGAAAGGTTCTAAGCTCATGAGGAGTAGGACCATACACCCAAGCCATAAGGGCCATTGGATTTACACGTTGATGCTTGTATCGGGTTTTCATGGGTGGAAGTCACGTAAACCTTGCAACGGGAATCGAAATATCCTGAACCGCAAAATCTCGAAGGCCAAGAGAATGGCGTGGGACCATAGGAGTCAGCGAGGCAGACAAGTGGCACACTACTTAAAATTTTCGTGGAGTGAAGTTTCGAAAATACTGCAATTGGATTCGCGATATTGCGAAGTCTGAAGTCCCGATGAAGTGAAGTGGTGTTGAAAGGTCAAAGCTCGCGAGTGTATTGGAGTTTCGACAAATCGGGTTTCAGGAATCGCGGGGATCCCGTGAGATTTTGTTGTGGGTGCAGATTTCCCGATAGGGAAATAGAAGAGCCCTTTAGAGTTCTTCGGGCCAGTGGTAAAGGAAATATCCTGTGTTAACATGGACCTTTCGACCTGTGGGTTGTGGAGGGATTGTGTGTTGACGTTCATCATTTGGTATCAGAGCACAAAAAGGTTCTTTGCTTTCTGTAACAGAGAGAAAGAGAATTCACCATGCCACCAAGGAGAAGGGACAAGAAAACACTCGATCCACCATAGGAGAGGGAAATGCCGAGAATAAGGGGCAGGCAGATCACATATCCAGCTATGGAGAGAGAGATGTGCGATCTATGAGCCAGACTCGAAGACATGGAGACAGTACAAAGACACACAGTCAGTGATGGGGATCTTAGTGATTATGAAAATATGATTGAGGCTGAACCTGAAGAAGAAGTTGTGGCTGAAGATGCAGCAAATGAACGTTTGATCAGAGCTATTGCAAGAATGTGTGCAAGAGAGAAAATGGACATTCCAGTTTATGAAGGAAACTTGGATGCAGAAGAGCTTCTAGACTATATTAGAGCTCTAGACACATACTTTGACTATGAATATGTCGAAGAGGACAAGAAAGTCAAGCATGCTATCACTATATTGAAGGGACATGCAACATTGTGGTGGGATGAACTACAAGATGACAGATGTTGCAAAGGAAAGTAGAAGATCAAAAGATGGGATAGAATTATCACGAAGCTAAAGGTGAAATTCATCCCCAGAGATTATCAAATTACTCTGTTTAGGAGAATACAAAACCTGAGATAGAAACTGATGACAGTGAAAGAATACAATGAAGAATTCTATAAGATGAACATCAGGGAAGGTCATCGAGAGAGAGATGATGAAAAAGTTGCCAGATATATGAATGGCCTAAGATATGATATCCAAGATGAGATGAGCATGGTAACCATCTGAACGGTGGAATATGCTTATCAGATGGCTCTGAAAGTGGAAGAGAAGCTGAGCCGAAAGCAGGGCCAGAGACGCCAAGGCAGAAGTCAACCCAGAGGCAAATCAGTTGCCCAGGATAAATATCAAAAGCCCAAGGAGGACTGGAAGAAACCTCAGACTTGAACTGAGAGAGGTGGAACCTCACAGCGAGGGCAATATGCTAAACAGAGAGGGCATCATACTGAGCAGAGAGGAGATTATGCTGATAATAATACTTTTCCTTGTACTAGAGGTAGAGGAAGAGGAAGAGGTGGAGTAATAGCATGCTTCACATGTGGAAAGAATGGGCACAAGTCTTACGAGTGTCCAGATAAAAAGAAGGAGAGTGGAGAAGCTCACATCACTTAAGCACAGAGGCGAGATGTTGAGGCAGAAGACACTGAAGGAGGAAGATCGTTGATGATGTGAAAAGCTCTTTTGACACCAGAGAAGAAGGTGGAGAGTTCAATCCAAAGAACCAAACTTTTCCGGACTGCTTGCAAGACCAAGGACCGGGTATGCAAGGTCATTGTGGATAGTGGTAGCATAGATAATCTCATTTCTACAGAGATGGTATAAGATTTGGAGCTGGAGACGATTGATCATCCGAGCCCATACAGAATTTCATGGCTACAAAAAGGACATCAGGTGACTGTCACTAAACAGTGTTTAGTTGAATTTAAGATAGGAGGATATAATGATAAGATACTCTGTGATGTTATTCCTATGGATGTTTTTCATCTATTTCTAGGTAGGCCATGGAAATATGACAGGAATGTGATTCATGACGGGAGAATGGACACATATACCCTGGAGAAGAATGGGAGGACTCACATGTTGCTTCCAATCAAAGATAAGGAGGTGAAAACAGAAGTAAGCAACATTGTACTTCTCATGAGTGGAAAGGAACTTATTACAGAGATCAATAAGAAGGAGGATCCATAGTTCATTGTGGTCAGGAAACCGAAGATTGTTTTGACTAGCATAAGGGTGGATTATTTTCCAGAAGAAATTCAGGAACTGCTGGAAGAGTTCGTTGATATAGTAGTGGACGAATTACCTCGCTCGTTGCCACCAATCAGAAGTGTGAGTCACCATATTGATATCATACCAGGAGCTAGTTTTCCAAATAAGTTCGCGTACATATTGATGCCGCAAGAGAATGAAGAGGTCAAAAGACAAGTCCAGGAGTTGTTGGACAAAGGTTTAGTCAGAGAAATCCTGAGTCCATGTGATGTTCCGACAGTACTCAGTCTGAAGAAAGATGGAGGCTAGAGGATGTGTACTGACTCGAGGGATATTAATAAGATAACTATCAGGTACATATTTCCATTACCAAGGATGGGTGATCTGATGGATTGCTTGAGTGGAGAAAAGTATTTTTCAAAGATTGATTTGAAAAGTGGTTATCACTAGATTTGTATGAGAGAAGGTGACGAGTGGAAAAAAAACTTCAAGACTAATGAAGGGTTGTATGAATGGCTTGTTATGCCGTTCAGCTTAACAAATGCACGAAGTACCTTCATGAGGTTGATGAACGAAGTCCTGAAGGAGTTCATCGGAAAATTTGTTATCGTATATTTGGATGACATACTGGTTTTCAGTAAAACAGTGGCAGAGCATCTGAAGCATTTGGCTACAGTGATGCAGAGATTACAGGAGGAGAAGCTATTGATAAACATGAAGAAGTCCTCATTCATGAAGACAGAGCTCATTTACTTGGGATTTGTTATTTCGGTAGGTCAGTTGAGGATGGATCCAGATAAGGTGGAGGTAATCAAGAATTGTCCATCACCGAATAATATCTTTGAGATGAGAAGTTTTCATGGATTAACTAGTTTCTACCGGAAGTTCATCAGGAATTTTAGTGGAATTAGTGCACCGATGATGGACACAGTGAAGAAAAGACACAAGTCTTTTCATTGGACAGAATAGGCTGAGAAAAGTTTTAATCTTTTGAAGAGGAAGATCTCGGAACAACCAGTTTTGGTGTTGCTGGATTTCCGAAAGACATTTCAGGTGAAATGCGATGCAAGTGGATTCACAATTGGGGCAGTCTTGAGTTAGGAAGACAGGCCAATAGCATACTTGAGAAAGAAGATGAATGAAGAGAAAGTGAAATACTCCACTTATGATAAGGATTTTTATGCTATTATCCAAGCATTGAAGAAATGGAGACATTACTTGATCCCGAAAGAATTTGTCTTATACAGTGACAATCATGCATTGCAGTTTGTGACTCAACAGGAAAAGTTGAATCAAAGACATGTCAAATGGGTTGAGTATATGTAGAATTTCACTTTTGTGATTAAACATATTTCTGGTACTGCTAACAAAGTTGTTGATGCTTTGAGCAGGAAGTGTTTTCTATTGAAGGAGTTCAAGGTCATAACATTGGGTTTTGATGATCTCAGGCACATGTACGCAGATGATCAGGATTTTAAAGAGGCATACGAAGAAACTGAGAATCCAATTCCTAGGGATAGAATAAAATGGACAGAATACATGATCCAAGAATGATTACTGTTTAATTTTAATCAACCGTGTATTCTGAAATGCTCCATGAGGGAGAATCTGCTGAAGGAGAAACACAGTGGAGGATTGGCAAGACACTCTGGTCACGAAAAGACGTTCGCGAAGCTGAATGAGTTATATTTTTGGCTGGGAATGCGAGAAGATGTCAAGAGATTCATGGACAGATGTAGAATTTTTCGGCATTCGAAGGGAAGGAAATAAAATGCAGGGTTTTATCAACCATTTCCCATACCAAAGAGGCCGTGGGATGCAATCAGCATTGATTTCATATTGGGGTTGCCAAGAACACAAAGAGTTTATGATTCAATCTTTGTGGTGGTAGATAGATTTTCCAAGATGGCACACTTCATTCCATGTCAGAAGACCAGTGACGCAACTCACATTGCGAATCTGTTTTTCAAAGAAGTCATTCGACTTCATGGTTTGCCAAGGAGTATAGTTTTGGATCGAGATACAAAGTTCATAGGGCACTTTTGAAGGACCTTATGGAAGATGCTGGGAACTAACTTGTCTTTTAGTTCAGATTATCATCCTCAAACGGATGGACAGACATAAGTGGTGAACAGAAGTCTGGGAGACTTGCTGAGAACCCTGGTGACAGAACACCATAGCCAGTGGGACAACATATTACCACAGGCAGAGTTTGCTTATAATGACTCAGTTAATAGGAGCACAGGGCAGAGTCCATTTCAGATTGTCTATGGCATGTAGCCAAGGGGAATTTCTGAACTGAGATATTCAGAACAGTCTGCACTAGGAGCGCTAGTGCAGAAGATTTCACAGAGGTGATGAAAGAACTTCACAGCCAGATGAAGGAGCGACTACAGAATTCAAGCCAGGAATATAAGCGCAGAGCATACAAACACAGGAGACAACTTCAGTTTGAGGTTGGTGACTTGATTTTGGCACATTTGAGGAAAGAAAGGTTCCCGAGAGGAACATATAATAAACTGAAGATGAAGAAAATCGGACCATGTAGGGTCTTAAAGAAATTTAGGGCGAATTCTTACGAGATTGAATTACTCGATGGGATCGGAATTTCTCCGATATTAAATATCTATGATTTGTACCCATATAAAGCTGAGGAAAGAGGAATAGGAATTGAGAAGCCAGTGATCCAGTGGAAAAAGAAGATGCTAGTTGCAACTAAGCCACAGATGGAGCGCATACTGGATAAAAGAGTAAGCAAGAAGACCAGGCGGAAATAATACTTTGAATATTTGGTCAAATGGAAGGGCCATCCAGTTGAATATGTCAGCTGGGAGAATGAAGAAAAGATCTAGAAGCATGGACAGACTGTGCACAAGATCATGGAAAGGAGCCCATGAAATTTTTTCAAGCCAGGGAGTATGATGCAGGGGCATCTCAAGCTAGCCAGCGTGGGAGAAAAGGACAGCTGGACAAGCGGCAATGCAAATTTTGAAATTACCTTGAAGTTGATGCGCCATCTTAAATAAGATAATTAAGAAGGAGCACACTTGTATAATGTAAATGGACCTTGAGCGATTTTCTCTCGTCCTTAGTAGGTAGAAGGCAATTGTGGTAGTTAATGTAAGTAGATAGAATTGAATGTGTAGATTTGATAGTTTTAGAGTGCAAGAGAGAAACAAAATATAGACACCCTCATTGTGTATTGTAACAGGATTGAGAATAGCATAGAGGAGAAACAGAGAGCTGTGTAGCAGACTCCATGTATAAAAGTTCTGAATTAATACAAAGAAATATGTGATTCAGACTCATGGTGTTCATATATTCTCTGTGTATGCATCTTTGAATGTTATGCTCATGAATGTTTTACTCTTTCTTTCATGCAATTGCTTTTATGCTATGTATGAATGATTTCTTGTTGAATGTCTAAAATATGAGAGGAAAGGGTAATGGAATGAGTTTCAATTGTTTCTCTATCTCAGCAAGAGTTCCTGCAAGCAGTGCAGTTGAAGTGTCCGCAAGGAGTGCGTTGACAAAAGGTTCAGACATTTGTCTCTAAAAGCTCAGGAGATGAAGCTTTTTTTCTTGTGTCCACAGAAGTGGATTCAGGCACAGGAGTTGTGCAAGGAGTGCACAGGCCGAGTAAAGTCTCAGAGTTTTGAATCTGAGTGAAGCATTGAAGGACTACTGCTGCAGGTGTGTGCAGAGTCAAAGGACTTCAACACTTAGGAAGTTCTTACAAGTCTACCGCACGGAGTGCGTGAAAGGGTTTTTATAAGAAGACGTAGAGCCATGGAATGTTCAAAAGGATTCAAAGCCTTTGAAGTGGCTGAAGGAAAGCGTAGCAATGTCGGACCGCAGGAGGATGAGCTCTCAGGGGAAGAGACGGATGGTCGGAATTCTTGGTGGAGAATCCACGAAGTCCCGTGAGTCGTCAAATATCACAGAGAAGCAAGAGAGTTACGGAAAAAGTGTCGAAAGGTTCTAAGCTCAGGAGGAGTAGGATCGTAGACCCAAGACATAAGGGCCATTGGATTTACACGTTGATGCTTGTATCGGGTTTTCGTGGGTGGAAATCCCATAAACCTTGCAACGGGAATCGCGATATCTTGAACCGCAAAATCCCGAAGGCCAAGAGAACGGCATGGGACCACATGAGTCAGCGAGGCAGACAGGTGGCACACTACTTCGGAGTTTCATGGAGTGAAGTTCCAAAAATACTGCAATTGGATTCACGATATTACGAAGTCCGAAGTCCCGATGAAGTGAAGTGGCATTGAAAGGTCAAATCTTGCGAGTGTATCGGAGTTTCGGCAAATCGAGTTTCGGGAATCGCGGGTATCCTGTGAGAGTTTGTTGTGGGTGCAGATTTCTCGATAGGGAAATAGAAGAGCCATTTAGAGTTCTTCAGGCCAGTGGTAAAGGAAATATCCTGTGTTAACGTGGACCTTCCAACCTGCGGGTTGTGGAGGGAGCGTGCGTTGACGTTCATCACGACCACTGACCCTTCACCACAATCTGATGGTCAACAATTCACCCCCTCCTAATATTTTTAATCTTTCAAACTTAGAATAATTTTCTATGTCCCTGAAGGTTCCGGCCTTCGCTTGTCTTGGGAAATGGATTCTTGGATCTCGACAACACTTTCTCAGAGTGTTATTCCTCCTAAGCTTCGTCTAGTGCATACTTCAAGTTTACATGCACTCCTTAGGTCTAAGGGATCTCGATAACTCAGATCCAAGGGATTTATCATAGATAAATTCCCCCTCCTCCAACCTCCTTACATTCCTCTCTGGCTCGATGCACACATTGCATAGCTTTAAATGAAGAGAAAAAATTGAAACTGAAAAACTAACATTCATAGTTTCCTACTCTTCCACAAAGATTCATGCACTTGCTCATAAGAACAAAAATATCAGGAAATTGCAAACACCGATCATACAACGTGTATTTGGTTCAATTTTCCTTTTTTTATATTCATAAGTGTCGAAAATGGATTTAAAATACATTCAAATTATAGTAACTCAAAAACTAAGATGTCCTGTTAATTCACAATTCTCTCTTACAACTAATTTCTCTCTGTATTTCAGCTAACCCCATCTGGGCATACAAAATTCTACTTAACTCAAAACAATTTCTAGGGTTTCCCCTGGCTACTTTCCTAGTCCAAAATTCATCCTATGCTATCTTAGTCCATTCACACTCCAGATATATAGTGGAAACTCCGGCTCTGCTTGCGATTTTCAAAATGTGCCTCAAAGGGTAAAATTTGGCACTAGCTCAAGCATGCCTCGAAAGGTAAATTTCGGCGTTGAGTTAAGGTCGATTTCAAAATCGGCTGCAGCTACTAACGTTGAAGTTATGGAAGAAATCCCATGTGCTGAGTGGTCCTACCTCTGCGTGCTTGCCAACGATGCTCTTGCATCATACTCCCCTTGACAAAAATTCATGGACTCCTATCCATGAGCTCCTCTACTGATTTTCCCTGCTTCTGGATAGAAACTTCATTTTTTGAACTGGAATATTCTATTGGGTGCCCCTTCCACTTGACCAGATACTCAAAATAAGTCTTCCTCCTTGTCTTCTTGCCAATTCTCTGATCAACAATTTTCTCCGTCTATGGATTTTTTACTTTGGGCATTTTCTTTTCCTACTGGATCTTCACTTGGTCTTCTGATTCCTCTGTTTCATCTTTCCTGTAAGGATACAGGTCTAAGACATTGAATATGGGTGATATGTCCACATCATCTGGTAGCTCGATCTCGTATGCATTTGCAACAAACTTTCTCAAGATCTTACAGGGTCATCTCTTCTTCATTTTTAACTTGTTATACGTTCCCCTAGGGAAACTTTCCTTCATGAGATGTACCAAAACCTAATATCCTACTTCAAATTGAAGTTCCCTACGATGCTAATCAACTCTGTGTTTGTATTTCTGGTTATAATTCTGCAAATGTTCTATGATTTGGCTATGAAGCTTCTCAATTTCCGTAGCTGCTCCAACGCTCCTGATCTCACCCTGTTCGAAGTCTCTCAACTCAGATACTCCCCTGGGTTGGATTCCATATAGTATTTGGAATGGACTCCTTCTAGTGCTCCTGTTTGGTGAGTCATTATATGCAAACTCTGCTTGTGGCAGAATCTGATCCCACTAACTATGATGCTCAGTGACTAAACTCCTCAACAAATTTCCCAAAATTCTGTTCACCACCTCAGTCTGTACATTTGTGTGAGGGTGGTAAACTAAGCTAAAGGAAAAAAAAATTCCCCATCTTCTTCCACAACGTCCTCCAAAAGTGACCAACAAATTTCATGTCTTTGTCCGAGACAATGCTTCTGGGCAGGCCGTGAAGTCTCACAACTTCTTTGAAAAACAGATTTTCAACATGTGTTGCATCATTGGTCTTCTGGCATGGGATGGAATGTGCCATCTTGGAAAACCTATCCACTACCAAAAATATGGAATCAAATCATCTTTTTGTTCGTTGCAATCCCAATACAAAATCCATGCTTATTGCATCCCAAGGCCTCTCTGGTATTGGCAATGGTTGATACAACCCAGTGTTCTGTATTTTCTCCTTTGCATGTTGGCAGATTCTACATCTATTCACAAAATTTACCACCGTTGTTCTCATAACTATCTAGTAGTATGAGTTTCTCAACTGTGAAAACGTTTTATCATGCCCGAAATGTCTAACCAATCCTCCACTGTTCTTTTCCTTCAGAACATTATCCCTTATTGAGCATTTTGGTATGCACAACTGATTTCCTCTGAACAACGATCCTTCCTGAATCATGTACCCTATCTACTGACTTCTATCTCTCAACATAGGATTAGCACATGCTTCATATGCCTCCTTGAAATCTGCATCATCATGATACATGTCCTTAAGGTGTTCAAACTCCAAGGTCTTCACCTGGAATTCCTGCATGATCAAACATCTCCTGCTAAACCATCAACAACCTTGCTAACATTCCCAACAATATGTTTTATGACAAAAGTAAAATTTTGCATAAATTCAACCCATTTTGCATGCCTCTGATTCAGTTTTTCTTTTCTGGTTATGAATTGTAAAGCTTGGTTATCGCTATACAAGACAAACTCTTGTGGGACAAGATAATGCCTCCATTTCTTCAATGCTTGAATTATGTCATAGAACTCCTTGTCATATGTGGAGTATTTCTTCTTAGTATCATTCAACTTCTCACTAAAATAGGCAACATTTATGTTATCTTGACTCAAAACTAAATCTATTGCAACTCCACTTGCATCACATCTTACCTAAAATGTCTTCTCAAAATTCGGCAAGATCAAAATTAGTCGTTATGTTATCTTCTCCTTCATTATATTGAAGCTCCTTTCGACCTCCTCTATCCATTTAAAGGACTTGTGATTCTTCTTCATTGTATCCATCATTGGTGCACAAATTCCACTGAAGTCTCTAATGAACTTCCTATAGAAGATCACCAATCCATGGAAGCTCCTTACCTCAAACATGCTTCTTGGTGATGACCATTCTTTTATCGCTTTCACCTTCTCTGGATCCATATTCAGTTCATTCGAAGAGATCAAGAAACCCAAATAAATGAGTTTTGTATTCATAAAAGATGACTACTTCAAATTGATCAATAACTTATCCTGGTGTAGCCTCCTCATTACTAGCGTTAGATGCCTCAAATTCTCCTCTTTAGTCCTGCTAAAGATCAGTATGTCATCCAGATATACAGCCACAAACTTGCCAATGAAATATTTCAGAATTTCATTCATCAACCTCATAAAATTACTTGGGGCATTTGTTAAGTCAAATGGCATAACCAACCACTCATATAGAGCTTCATTTGTCTTAAAGGTTTTTTTCCATTCATCACCTTCTCTGATCCTAATCTGGTGATATCCACTTTTCAGATCTATCTTAAAAAAGACATTTGCTCCACTTAATTAATCCATTAAATCATCCATTCTTGGTAAAGGAAATATGTACCTGATGGTGATCTTGTTGATGGCTCTCGAGTCTGTGCACATTCTCCATCCTCCATCTTTCTTTGGGCTCAACACAGTTGGTATTGTGCATGGGCTCAAACTTTCTCTGACCAAACCTTTGTCTAGCAATTCTTGGACTTGGTTCTTCACCTCCTCATTCTCTCAAGGTGTTAATCTGTACACTACTTTGTTCGACAAACTTGTTCTTGGTATCAATTCGATATGATGATTGATACTCCTGATGGGAGGCAATGAGTTTGGTAGGTCATCCACCACTATATCAACAAAATTATCCAGAAGCTCCTGAACTTATTTAGGAAAATCATCCATTGATGTACTCATAAGGATGACTCTACGCTTCCTCACCATAGTGAAATGCATCTCTTATTCTTCCTTGACTTCTTTTAGGAGTTCCTTCCCACTCATGAGAAGTATTCTTGTGTTGGATTCCTCTTTTACTCTCTTCTCCTCCATTGGCAACAACATATGCATCCTACCATTCTTCTCTAATGTATATGTGTTTTTCCTCCCATCATGAATGAAATTTCTGTCAAACTGCCATGGTCTTCCCAACAGAATATGGCATACATCCATGGGAGTTACATCTCAAAGGATTTCATCTTTATAACCTCCTATCTTAATTTCAACCAAGCATTGTTTAGTAATCAGTACCTAGTGTCGTTTCTGCAACCACGAGACTTTGTATGTCTTTGGGTGTGAAGTTGTCTTCAACTTCAATTTATCCACCATCTCTATGGATACTAGGTTGTTAGTGCTCCCACTGTCAATAACCAACTTGCATACTTTGTCCTTAGTCTTGCAAGTTATATTGAAGAGACTGTTTCTCTGCACTAGCTCTTCGATTGCTGCCTACGGTTTTAAGATAAATTTTCTTAGCATCAAGGATGCTCCATCCTATGCTCCTTTTGCTTCAACATCTCTTTGTTCTGCTTCTGAGATGTGAGCTTCTCCTCCTTCCTTATTCTTCTCAAGACATTCCCAGGACATGTGCCTTGTCTTTCCATAGGCATAACACCATATTCCTCCTTTGCCTCTTCCTCTAGAAGAGTTCCTTCCACCATCTTGTCTTTCTTGTGAACTTCCTCCTCATTTTGAATGATTGTGTGGTTTCCTAGCCTCATCCTTAGACGAATCTGTTCTGTCATAGTTAAACACTTTGCTCTTTCTTGGGACTGAGCTTTTACCTCTTCCTCACTGACTTTGTTTTCTGGTCATCTTCTCCTCTACCTTCACCACAAAATGATAAGCATCCTCCATGGTTCTAAATGAAATCATGCTGAGCTCGTCCTAGATCTCATATCTCAAGCCATTTATATATATGGTGACTTTCTATTAATCTCTCTCCCTTTGTCTAATTCTGATGCTCAACCGATAGAACTCCTCGGTGTACTCCTTAACTGTCATCCCTTTCTGTCTCAGGTTCTGTAACTTCCTGAACAAATTGATCTGAGATTATTTGGGTATAAAATTATCCTTCAACTTGGCTACCATCATGTCCCAATTTGTTATCCTCTACTTGCCTTTACTTCTCCTCTCACCCTGCAGTTCGTCCCACCAAAGTGTTGCATGCCTTTTTATCCCGGTAACTTCCTACTTCACCTTCTTCTCCTCATCAACATCTTCATAATCGAAGTGTCTGTCCATGGATATTATCCAATCCAATCATTCTTCAGCATCTTTGTTTCCCTCATACATGGGAACCTCTATCTTAGCTCTACCTCCCAGTCTGGAACTGCAACAAACGTTCCTCTACAACGTCTTCCCCTGCAACTTCTTCAACTTTAACATATTCACTTTCTTCTTCACTGACATCTCCAACATTAGGTTCTCTTCTCTATGCTACTTCCATTGTTTCCAATCTGGCATGAATTTCTTGCATCTCCCTCTCTACAACACGGTTGGCTAAAGGTGCCTCTTGTCTCCTCGGTGACATTGTTTTGAATGCTTGTCACACATAGAGTACAACTCTGAGTTCTCTGTCTCTTCCTCTTTCTCTTTTTCCTGAAGTCTACAGACGAAGAATAATCAACTCTGATACCACATGATGCATTCCCCCTATCCCTCCTCGGGGCTGCAGGACCTCCTAGTTAGGATCTCCAAATTCCGTAGCTAGAGCGACTGTCCTGGTTCCGAACTGGAACCTCTAACACTTAGTCCACAGACTCTTGTCTATATTTTACCCATGCAAGCTAGTTTTAGGCACGACCTCCACTCCACGTGACCACCAACTTTACCATAGAGCACTTCAGGCTTCTCCAAGTTACGAGAGACGAAACTGTGAAGATTGATGTCTACATTCCATATCTCCCTTCGATCAATGACGATGATCAATTCAATGTTTTTCATTTCGTGACTTTTCCCCTCAGGATGTCTGCTCTTTCCTCCAAGTCACAAAAACCAAAACACTTCCCTATTGTGGATCGACGACTCTAAGCCCCCAAGATCCGACGGCCTGAATCCTTTCAGGATTTCATAGGTCAAGAGTCCCAACTCTTACCTTCTGTATCCTCGGTCGCTGAAATCCTAAATACCCCCACGTTGTGGATCAATGGTTATAAACCATTGAAGATTCGATGGCCTGAATCCTTTCAGAGTTTCACGGGTCAAGAGTCCCTGCTCTCACCCCTTATACTTCTGGTAGCCAAAAACCTAAAATGGGATCAATAATCGAAATCTATTGGGGTACGACGACTACTATTCCCCATGAGGGTTGAGAATTGAAAGGTATCCCCACTAACCTACTCGCAACTCCTCTCAATCCAACAGCTCACGAGATTTCGTTTCCCTCCCCGAAAGCCCTCCATCGTTCATTCAATTCCTCATGGGTATTTCCTCCTAGACATACGCAATGTTGAAATTTTTGTGTCTATCTCACCTCAGACGACCACTGACCCTTCACCACAATCTGACGGTCAAAAGTGCTCCCCCTCCTGAGATTTTTAATCTTTTAGACTTAGAATAATTTTCTAAGTCCCTGAAGGTTCTGGCCTTTCCCTGTCCTGGGAAATCGATTCCTGGATCTCGAAAACACTTTCCCAGAGTGTTATTCCTCATGAGCTTCGCCTGGTGCAGACTTCGATTTCCCACACACTCCTTGCATATAAGGCATCTCGATAACTCAAATCCAAGGGATTTCTCGAAGAGAAATCCCCCCTCCTCCAACCTCCTTGCGTTCCCTTCTAGCTCGATGCACACCTTGCAGAGCTTTAAATGAACATAAACAATTGAAACTGAAAAACTAACATTCACAATTTCCTACTCTCCCACAAAGATTCATTCACTCTCTCATAAGAACAGAAATATCAGGAAATTGCAAACACCGATCGTACAATGTGTATTTAGTTCAATTTTCCTTCTGTTATATTCATAAGTGTCGAAAATGGCTACAAAATACATTCAAATTACAGTAACTCAAAAACTGAGATCTCCTGCTAACTCGCATTCTTCTCTTACAACTAATTTCTCTATGTATTGCAACTAACCCCATCTAGGTGTAGCAACTTCCACTTAACTCAAAAATATTTCTAGGGTTTCCCCTAGCTACTTGCCTACTCTAAAATTCATCCTTTTCTATATTAGTCCAATCACACTCTAGAGTTGTAGTGCAAACTCCTACTCCGCTTGCGATTTTCAAAATGTGCCTCAAAGGGTAAAATTCACCACTAGCTCAAGCGTGCCTCCAGAGGAAAATTCTAGCACTGAGATAAGGTGGATTTCAAAATTGGCTGCAGCTGCTAACGTTAAAGTTTTGGAAGAACTCCCACATGCTGAGTGGTCATGCCTCTGCATTCTTGATAACGATGCTCCTGCAACACATATATATTTGAAACTATACGGGAAAGCAATTTACTCTTTGGTTTTCATCATGTGTAGACTGTACAGTGTTTTTGTTTTACATTGTCTTCTCATACAGTTTCTAGGTGTGAAATGTTATATGTATTGAGTTAGCTTTAGTCTGTTCTGCACAAAATTATTTATATCATGCTTTTATTTATGTTGTTCATTATTTTTTTGGTTCAGTTTATATTTGTGACTAATCATCTATTTAAGTATTTTGAGTTTACGTCTGATGCTACATAGTTGGTAACACCATTACTGAGATTATAATTTCTTTCATTCTCAGTTATTGGACATTTCAAGGTCACATGATATATAATTATTTGTCTTTATGTCATCATAAACTCGCTCCAGAATATGAAACACTTCCTTGAATTTCTTTAGAAATTATATTGTTTGCTTCTGTCATAGGTTTTCACTTGACACAGGACAAGAGGAGCTCACACAAATGCAGAGAGATGAATTTAATTTATTATTGTTGATCGGCTAGAGGTTATTTAGTGTATTATTTATTTAATTTGTTTATATGTGAATGAATAGTGATTGCATTATTTAAATGTTAATTTTATTTGTCTATTTTTGTTATATCATTTACAATCATATTCATTCTTTGTTTACTCGTTTGATATTTAGAATATTAGAATAATTTTGTTTATATTTAATTTCATTTAGATCCATTATATTAAACAATTACTTTCACAAGGCTTTGCTCAAACCTTGTAAACTGTATATAACCATTGTACATGAACATTGTTAGTTAAGAATTTCTAATTAAAGTGTTGATTGATAGAGTTGTATCTTTAGTTAATCCTCATATTTTAGTTGTTTTAGGATCTTAGTTGGTTAAAAAATCCATAAAACCCATTAGAGTATATTATACCAAATGACTTGGGTTAAATAGACAACCCCAGACCAGATCTACCCTTCTCGTTGACGGTGTGCCATAAACGCTCGTCAACAGGTAGGTACCCAAAACATGTCTCAAAAGGAGAAAACTAAGTGGAGGAGTGTAAGACTCGGTTGTAAGCATGTTGTACATAGGGTATCTATTCATTCGATACTTTGGGAAGCTTGTTGCAGTAGCCTTGAAGAAAAAGTACCACTATTCGGTTAACAACCTTTGTCTATCCATCGATCCGTGGATGGAAATAAGTGCTCCTCTTCAACTTGGTGTCCATCATTATCCACAATATTTTCCAAAAATCCCCAAGTAATCGAGTATCTCGATCCAACATAATGTATGTGGGTAACCCAAAGTGATCCCAAACATACTGAAAGAACATATTAGCAGTGTGCTCAACAATGATCTACTTTTTACATGGAATTAAGGTACACATCTTGCTGAACCTATCCACTACAACATACAAATAGTCCTGACCCCTTTTTGACATTGATAAACCCCCTACAAAATCCATGGAAATACTTTTCCATGCATGGCATGGAATAGGTAGTGGTGAGTATAGCCCCAATTTTCTATTAGTGGGCTTACAAGTAGAACACATCACACACCCCTTTACATATTTAGTTACAATTT
>SNQJ01S0042770.1:35443-66092 GCA_010110895.2 Picea sitchensis
TTTTTTTATCATAAATATAAGGACTCCCCAACACTATGCCATGAATCATGAGATTCATTATTAGAATTTCAACTAGCATGAAGAGAATATTTACCTTGTACTCCAACTAATGTGATCTTTCCTTCGTCTCCTGAATCGAAACCAAGATCTTGTTGCACTGTAGAAACAATGTTTTTCTTCCCCTTTCCACCGAAATGTTTCGGTCTCTTCTCTGGATGTAGTTTCTAATAGTGTTCATCATGGTGAACAATTTTCTTGCAATGAGTGCAAGATGGATTTCCTTCTTCTCTATTTACTGTGGATGTATTCTTGTCCTTCCTTTTAAACTTCTTAAATCGCTTATGTGGGAGATTGGATAGTTTCTTTGTGGGATCTTCTTGAACATGCTTTCCCCTGTTCTCAAGATGAGTGGCTTCCAAAAAAACTTCGTCAAGACTAGTGGGGTTAAACAGTAGAAAATTATGACGAATATAACTATGAAGTGTGGAAATACACTTCATTAAAGTTTCTTAAGAATCCAAAGGAATTTTTAATGCAAGAGATTTCTTCCTAAATTCTTCTGTCAAAATTTGTACATTTTGACCTTTACTTCGTCTTAAATATCTCCATTCCATCATTTCTTTATGTAAATAACCCAATGGATAAACTTGCTTCATTATCAGTTAATTAAATTACGACCATGAGGAAAGAAGATTAACACACTTACTTTTGTCCTGAATTTTTCTCTCCCTCCATACGAGAGTGGTGTCTTCCAACCGAAGAGAAGTCAGTTTTAGTTTAACTTCCTATTCATCAATCTATTGAAGACGACAATATACTTCAACCTGTCGAATCCAATTATCTTGATTTTCAGGATTAACATCTCCATTAAACATAGGCAAAGAAAGTTTTACATCAAGCTTTAATAATGGTTTCTGAAAAGAGGCTTTATGGCTAGAATGATGAGAATGATGAGAATTCTCAAAGGAAGAAGAACTAGAACTTGATGGTGAATATGGAGGCTTAGGAGGGTCTCCTTGTCATGTACCTCAATTTTGGCATACAAAAAAAAATTTCTATGGGACATTGACCTCCAATTTCATCTAAAAGATTCGTAAAAAGTAAGGGATAGGTTAAGTTCACTCTGATCATATATTTATATTCTGCTTGTCATGTGAGAACAATCATACACCAAACTAACTTAAAAAAATTATATAAGGGGCTCTTCCAAAAGTTCTAGTGGATTTCTACAACACAGATAATTTCTCCTTTTACATATATATATTAAACTCATAATCTTATATCCATCTATATAGAAATGTACAAGTAGTATGGGAGTCCTAGGTTTTTTTCTTTTTTTTAATATCTGACCCTTCATGCTTGCGCGCAAGTCTATGTAATTGACCTTGTAATAATGGAACACCTACCAAAATGAATGTAGTGTCGGATGTTCTACTGTTAGTGTAAAATACATAACATATCATACCATTTGACCATGTCCGAGTCATTTAAATGGATTTCACTGTGAATTCCTTCGTAATTACAGTTCTTCTAGTCACTATGCTAAAACAGGTTTAGGTAAGGGAAAATCTCATGCGAAAGTCTTTTTCAAGTAAGTCTTAACTCAAATTTATCTTATCAAAACAAAACAACAATGGTAGTTTAACTGGGACGAAGCAATTTGTACCTAACTAGTCGCGACTAGTCGTCTCTCAACATGACTGTCATTAATTTTGCAATACTATTATTAAGGTAGGAGGCGTACTTGTCAGAGGGAGTTAAGGTTATGCACCTGTGATTAATGGGGATGTTTTGTTGTGCACATTCTGATGGCCTTTTCACTTGACCCATCCTCTAATCCTGCCATGCTATCTATGCCCTAGCACATGTCTCCACTAGTCCTGTACCTTCAACATTTAGTCTGTGTAGTTTGAAGTTTTACCCTTAGGGTTAGGTGAGTTTATTCCCTGTCATTGTGAACTCTGAAAGGGCCTGTTTATTGTTTCCCTGGTCCGAAAGACTTTTTATGTTGCTTTCACAGCATGGGAGGCTACTACCTTGGAGATCATTGCTCGTTCAAACAACCAATATTAACCGCATTCCTGGTAAGTTTTCGAGGCTCTTGTGTTTAAATAGGAGAGTGGAGTCCACTGTAGTGAAAGTCTTTCTTCATTTTGTAACTCTTGTTAATCGATATTACTAGGAAATTATTCAGAGTTATTCTTGCTTCTATTAAAAGTTGAGAAGTTCTTTGGTTCCCATTTTAATACTTCTGAGGTCTCAGCGCTCCATCTCCTTGCTCCACTTTCAGATGATTTTACTAGTTTAGTCTCCTAGAAAGAAAGCAACTTAGGGTTTCCTTATGTCTTAATACTGATGTTCTTGCTTTCTCTTACGATGTGGTTGTGCGTTGAGGTCTAGTATTGAAATCATAGAAGTTTTGTTGGATTTGATTATAACTTTGTGTGCAACTCCCTATATCTCTTCTTGTTCTTTCTCTTCACAAAGGGTTGTGTCCACCCGTCAATGCTCTTACTCCGACTCTTAACTGGTCCTTACACCGGGAAGTTTCTTTAAGGATAAGGCATTCTTGTTTCGGTATAAAATAACGAAATCTGCTTAAAGTGATCTCATATAATCCATAGGAACCTCCTTACAGTATATGACCCTTTGAGTTGATAGTCCTCTATTTAAAAAGACTATTTACTTTCACCGAATGATATTCAATTCATAATATACTTATGTTAAGAATACTACAAGTGCAATGCAACCTCTCGTGTCTGGTTATGAAATATCTGTATTGACTGTTGTAATGTCATTACCTTCTGCATTTTAAATTCTGGAAGGTTTAAATTCGACAATTAGGTATAGTATCGGTTTAGTGTGTAGGATTTATAGTCGGAATTTTTACATCATGACTTATGTCATCTATAAGTTAAAGCAAGACTATCCCTGTAGACTATTTCAATTTATTTAGATTCGTTGACTGTTGTAGAAAGAAAGTTTTCCACTGGTTAGTTTTGTTCTTTTTAAGATTGTCTATAATTCACTAATGATGGGCTTTGTTTTATGCGAGGGTACCCATCAGGGAGTTACTGCACCACTCTCCCTTAGCCCGGACATCCATCCAGTCAACAAGCTGCGGGGATGAATATTACCCTGCCTGCCAAAAGATAAGTGTCTCTATGGAATATTCTATTTGTTTAACAAAACATCAATCATTTTAATGTTTTGTTATCTTTCATTCATTTACATACTGCTAATAATTATAGGGTATACTTTTGCAGGGCTTCATTCTATGCAAGTTTCGGATAACCACCCTTGTTCTTAGCACAAAAGGTATTTGGGTTCCAAGCCCATCTCCTCTCAGTTTTCACTCTACAGGTGCTAGGAAAATGGTGCTCGTGGCTCCATCCAATTTTTCATTTTCAATTAGTTATGTTCCACCCTCAGTATTGCTAGGATGAAATGTAACCCCTCTTGCATAAAGGTCCATGTTATATTTGAATTTGGTCAAACTATGTAATAATTTTCTTGATATTGAGCTACAGTCCTTGTCGAATGTACTCAGATGATATGGTAAATCATAGTGAGTTTGTCTCTTGATTATCGAGCACCAATTACTATTAAAAAGAAAAATTACATCCAAGGCATTTCGACTTATGTTTCCTCAACTTGACTGTTCTGGCACTAATGTATTTACCAGAAATTAGCTATGGTAATAGAGTTATTGGTACTCTATTTTTTTTTGTATTCGATTTATGGTGATAATAAATGAGTTGTTGTCGTGCCTAAGGATAGGAAAATCCAACTCGTATCATACCTATGAATGTATTAAAATTATGACTTCTCTATTTCAGAATAAATTTATTGGTCTCCTACATCCAACATTTCATTTATATAGTTGTATTTACATATCTTCTAGAATAGTTTGTCATTTGCATAATATAGGAACATATCTAATATTTATACATTATGTTCTAGGTATGCAACCTTTGTTTTCTTATATAACATCTACACAGATCACCAACAGTAATTAGACCTATATCTTTTATATGAATATAATTATACCGTGAAATAGATAGTGTTTCGCACTAGTTTTAATTCAATTCTATGCGGAAAATGAAGGTCTTGAACAAGTAATTATGAACCTAAGATTTACTTACAGAAACATAATCTTAGTTCCAAAGGCATTTATACATAGGCAGTCTTGAAAAAGGAATTTTGATGCTTTGGTAGTTTATCCTACAGTTACTTTCGTATAGTAAAAATCTAGTTTAAAGAAATGATTGTTTTCCAGAATCTAACCATGCATAATCTTTTCAATCTGTCAAAATATTTAAAATGTAAGATCTAGAATTCATTCAGAATTTAATCCAACCGTAAGCGTCACTCAGAATTAGATTTGTAGGGAATTTTGTTAGTATCTATGCTTCATACACTCGAACAGATTTCACGCAGGTTATTATATTAACTCAGAATTAATAGATGCACTACATCAATGATTTAATCATTCAACAGAGATGGAAAATATTCCATTTAAGATTTAACAAATGAATTACATCAGATATATAAGTATTCAAAGAGAGAATGAGTAATTTAACATATCTAAACTGCTTGCAGAGAGAGAAAGGGAACAAAAATGTGCCTCCCAACCATAGAATAGGGAAACCAACTCACTTGTAATGTTCACCCCCTAGCCTAACCATGAATCCATGAGGGTTAACTTGGAACTCCTCCTCAACAACGTCGTTCAATTTCAGAAAACTTCTTCTTCTTGCCTCACACTCAATAGCGAGTGTTCATGACAACAAGAGGTAATTCCTTTCCCAACATACTTAGCAGCGTCCTGCCTCCTCTCATATGCTATATATCCAAAAATCATTTTTGCCTAGGTATTTTCCCTCCCTTGGGAATTTTTGCAGCTTTCTGAATCCCTGATTTTCAGGGGCTGCCAATGGCCAAATCCTTGATTGGCCACTTGTAAAAATCATCCCAGAGGTAGTTCCAACATGTTCCCCTCTCATGGAGTCATGGTTAGCTAAATTTAACATGGTTGTTCCATTTGTCCTTCTGCAATAATTAAAACAATATTCTGTTTACATGCAAGTGTCATAGTCAAATAGTTAGTTGGGTCAGATCAGGTCTCTGCCCAATAGCCATAATAATTAATTACAATTGATCAAATTTGAAGTTCGGAATTTCCATAAATGGTAAAAGTTTTCCAAATTTGAATTTACTAAAAATGGAATAATTTTTCTAACAAATTTTGACTTTAGAAAATACTTTTTTTGGGGGGGGCGGGATGTCAGATCCTTTCCCCCTTCAATAAAACACTGTCCTCAGTGTTCTTTCATTTCTTGGAACAGGATTGGATGAGATTTCTGCAAATCTCCCTCCAATTCCCAAGTGTCCTCCTCAAGACTAAATTTCTTTCATTGCACCTTTAACTGAGAAATGACTCTATTCCGAAGTGTTATTTCTCTCCAGTCCAGAATACGCAGGGGTTCCGCCTAGAACTCGCCTTCTGGTTCCACCTGCACCAAGTTCCAATCAATCATATGAGTAGGGTCATGAACATATTTTTTCAATAAATAAACATGAAATACATTATGAACTTTTAGATTAGATGGAAGTGCAAGTTGGTATGTCATGGGTCCAATTCAAGCTAATATCTCGAAGGGCCCACAAAACCTGGGTGTCATCTTGGCATAATTTCTGAGTTTTAGTGAACTTTTCCTGGCTTTGACTTTTAAGTATATATGATCCCCCACTTGATATTCCAAGTGTCTTATTTTCTAGTCTGAATAACTCTTTTGTCTGTCCTGTGCCTCTTTTAAGTTTTGTTGTACCTTTCTTACCGTATTCTCCATTTCTTGGAGCATCTCTGGTCCAACCATAAGTCTATCAGTCAGGTTGTCCCAGCTAATTGGAGTCATCAACTTCCTGTTGTATAGTACTTCGAAGGGGCTTATCTTAGCCGAATTTTGGTACCCATTGTTATATGCAAATTCTACCAGGTGTAGATAGTCTTCCCATTTTCTTAGTTTTGTTCTTACGTATATGCAAAGCATATCTTATACAATTTGGTTTGTCCATCCATTTGTGGATGATAGCTCGTACTGAAATTCAATTTGGTATTTTGCCCTGCAAAAAATTCCTTCCAAAAAGAAGACGTGAATTTTACGTCTCTATCTAAAATTACTATTTTAGGAATACCATGTAGTCTAAAAATTTCTTTCATAAAAATTTCAGCAATGTTTATAGCTTTAAAAGTAGACTTTATTGGAATAAAGTGTCCAGACTTACTGATTTTATCGTTTACAACCATGATAGAGTCATTATGTTTATGATTTTTGGGCAAACCTATAATAAAGTCCAGCGATATGGTCTCCCATTTCCATTCTGGTACTGGTAAGGGTTGTAATAGGCCGGCTGGATGTTGGTGCTCGACCTTTACCTGTTGACAGTCTTGGCACCTAGCCAAGTATTCTTCTATTTCGCCATTCATATTAGGCCAATAGAAAAATTTCCTGAGTGTTTTTATCGTTTTATGGTATCTTGGATGACCAGAATACAGTTTCTTATGCACTTCGTCAAGAACTGTTATTTTTAACTCTGTTGAATCGGGTATGTAAAGTCTGTTTTTAAAACGTAGTAACCCATATTTATCGATACTCAAGTCTCTTTCATGTGAGTTTGTTGTAGTGTCATGTAATTCTGCCACTAACTTAGTGTAATTTTCGTCATTAATACCTGCCATCCTTATTCTCTATTCCAGATCGCTTTCTGCCCTGCTGACGTTTATCTCAAATATCTCGTGGACTCTTCTGCTAAAATCATTTGCTACCTTATTTTCCTTACCTTTGATATGTCTTACCTCAAAGTTGAACTCACTCCAAAAGGGTAGCCACCTTTCTTTCCTTGCATTAAGATCTAGTTGGTTGAATAGGTATTTCACCCCACTGTCATTTGTCAATAGTAGAAACTTTTTGCCCATTATGTAGTGTCGCCACAATTTTAAGGCCTGTATTACTGCTGCCAATTCTAAATCGTGAGTGACATAGTTTCTCTCATGTTCCTTTAACTTCCGGGACTCATAGAAAATAATGTGTCCTTCTTGAGTTAGGACACCACCTAGTCCTTCTTTACTCGTGTCAACACAGACCATGAAGTCTTTATCTAGGTCTACTACCTTTAGAGTGGGTGCGGTCGTTAATAATTCCTTCAACTTATTAAAACTATCTTGGCACTTTTGTGACCAGTTAAACTTGGTCCCTTTATTTTGTAACGATGTGATGGGGTAGGCTATTTTGGAAAAACCCTCTATAAACCTAAGATAATATCTGGTGATTCCCATGAATGACCAGATGTCCGCTACATCCTTCGGTACCAGCCATTCCATAATGGCTCTTACTTTCTCAGGGTCGACTACAATGCCTTCTACAGAAATGACATGTCCTAGGTATTGTATCTTCTTCTAATAAAAATCACACTTATGAAATTTATCATACAGTTGGTGTTTCCTCAAAGTTTGCATGACGATTCTTAAGTGTTCTTCATGTTATTCTTTTGTTTTTGAATATACCAATATATCGTCAATAAACACCAACACGAATTTGTCCAAGTATTGACTAAAAATACTATTCATTAAGGACATGAATGTGATTGGCGCATTAGTGAGTCCGAAAGGTATGACCAAAAATCCATAATGTCCATATATTGTTCGAAAAGTTGTCTTGCTTATTTTCTCATCTTTCATCCTAACTTGATGATTTCCAGATCATAAATCCAACTTCAAAACGATCTTTAGCCCACCTACTTGATCGAACAAATTGTTTATCCTAGGTAAATGGTACTTATTTTTAATAGTCACTTTGTTCAATTGTCTATAATCAATACATAGTCTTATAGTACCACCTTTCTTCTTCACAAAGAGGACGAGTGCTCCCCAAGGTGAAACACTTGGTCTGATATACTCTTTGTCCATAACTCCCACAGTTGGATTTTCAATTCCGTCAATTATGGTATACTCATTTGGTAGGGTGATTTCAAGATAAGGGTTGACCCAGGTAGTAGGTCTATGAAGAAGTCTATTTATCTTCTAGGGGCTAATTCAGGTATTTCATCAACGAATACATCTCTGAAATCGTGTAAAACAACAAAGTCTTCCAAGTTAGGTTTTTCTTTCTTTTCTAACAAGTTTGTTACTTGGATTGCATAAACTTGACATCCCTTTTTCATACATTTCTTGAATTGCATACTGGAAACTTGTCTAACTGATATAGGTTTTGGTACACCTTGGGTTGTTCTAGTGGTGTCATAATTGTGTTTATAGTTAAGTGTCTTTGTATAACAATCGAGTACTGCCTTTTGATTTTCCAACCAATCCATTCTGATAATCATATCATAATATCCTAGGGGTAGGATGTTTAGATTTTTCCTTTTGTTTTGACCATCTAAGCTAAACTTAAAATCAGAAATAAATTCAACTACTTTCCTTTTAGTTCCGGTAGCTAGTTGTACCAGCCATGATTTTGCATGCTTCAGTTTCTTAAGTTTATTTGACTCTACTATACCAAGAGTAATATAAATTAACATAGCTCTAGGGTCAATTAAACAAGAAATTCGAGTGTCAATGATTTTACCTTTGATTTCTACCGTAGAGGACTGGTGGTCATCTTGCCGACCATCTATGGATACATTTATCCTATCCAGGCTTCTACCCACATCACCCACCATCGAGGCTTCCTGCAAGTTATGAACAATGGTTCGGTTTGCTAAAATTAAATGTGGACAATTCCTCCTTAGGTGAGGTTCTCCACATTCCCAACACTTTAACAGTTCACGGGGGTTTTCCCCAAACTTATTCATTCCAAGATTTACCGGTTTACCACTACCCTGCGTATTCGGATGGCTGGAGTGAAAATCCTTTCTCGGAAATATTTTTTGTTGCATTCTAGTAAGGAGTTGGCTGGTATCCCTTCTTCCACTGGTTCATTCGATCTTGTTTCTTACCCTTCCAGGCTTTGGGAAACTCCGTCCATTGTTTATATTGGTCGTAGCACATTCGTGCATTCCTGAATACTTCACTCAAGGATTTGGGGTTTTCAAACTCAATTCTGTCCATGTAGGACTGTGGTAAACAACTTAAGAATCGTTGCATTTTCACCTTATCCTCTCGGATGTAAGGTACGAACCTTAGTAATTCTAGGAATTATTTATAAGGTCTTCCATTGTCATCTTTCCAAGTCTTAACTCGTAAAATTATTTTGTTTTCCTTTCATAGTAGATTTCATATAGGTACTGTTTTTTGAAATATTTCTTGAAGTCAGACCATTCCATCTATTTTTCTTTTAATCCCTTTGCCAATTTCAGATCTTGCCACCAGATGTTGGCCTTTCCTTTCAGGTTGTAAATGGCCATTCTCACTTTCATATTGCTGGAATAGTTGTATATTTGGAAATATGTTTTGATATTTAATAACCATGCCTTAGCTTCCTCACCTGTTCTAGATTCCCTAACAAATGTAGTAGGTTTAATCTTCTTGAATTCCCCTTCAAGATGATCTACTTGGTTCCTTTTTATGTCTGTTTTTTCTTTATCTTCAGCTGAAGGGGTACCCTCAGATGAGTTGTCCTCTTTTTCTTCTTTAGAACCAGAGTTCTTGGAGGACCTCTTACTGACCTCTTCTTTATGATTATCGTCCTTTGGGATTTTCTTGGTTACTATGCTGCATAGCAAGACTTCATTTATCTCATGCTGCTCCTGCTGTGCTTTCTTCAGTTTCTCATTGTCTACTTTGCAAATCTTGAGTTCAACAATAAGATTATTCATTGTTTCCAATACTTCTATAGGTGAGATTTCGTCACTATTATGTCTTGGATCTTCCAGAGGTCCTTGCTTTGGATCCCCTTCCATTCTGATTTCTGCATCATCCTGCACTGCCATAATTCACACAAAATAGAAAGGGTTTTCTCTTTGTAACAAAAAGGTTTATTAGTTTTTCTTAAATTGAATATATATAAATCAATTACAGTGGCCTTGTTCAGGTCTAGTGTTGTAACCTTTACTCTAATACCATATGTAATGTACCTCAATTTTGGCATAAAAAAAAACATTCTATGGGAAATTAACCTCCAATTTAATCTAAAAGATTCGTAAAAAGTAAGGGATAGGTAAAGTTCACTCTGATTATATATTTATATTTTGTCAGTCATGTGAGAACAATCATACACCAAACTAACTTAAAAACTTTATATAAGGGGCTCTTCCAAAAGTTCTAGCACATTTATGCAACACATATAATTTATCCTTTTAGATATAGATATTAAACTCATAATCTTATATCCATCTATATAGAAATGTACAAATAGGATTGGAGTCCTAGTTTTTTTTTTTTTTTAATATATGAACCTTCATGCTTGCGCGCAAGTCTATGTAATTGACCATGTAATAATGGAACACCTACCAAAATGAATGTAGCATTGGATGTTCTACCCTTAGTATAAAATACATAACATATCATACCATTTGACCATGTCCAAGTCATTTAAACATATTTCACTGTGAATTCCTTCATAATTACATTTCTTCTAGTCACTATTCTAAAATGGGTTTAGGTAAGGAAAAATCCCTCATGAAAGTCTTGGTCAAATAAGTCTTAACTCAACTTTATCTTATCAAAACAAAATGAGGATGGTAGTTTAACTAGGATGAAGCAGTTTGTACCTAACTAGTCGTGACTAGTTGTCTCTCGACATGACTGTCATTAATTTTGTAGTATTGTTATTAAGGTAGGAGGCGTACTTGTCAGAGGGAGTTAAGGTTCTGCATCTGTTATTAATGGGGAGGTTTTGTCGTGCACATTCTGATGGCCCTTTCACTTGACCCCTCCTCTAATCCTATCATGCCAGCTCTTCCCTAGCACATGGCTCCACCAGTCCTGTACCTTCAACATTTACTCTGTGCAGTGTGAAGTTTTCCCCTTAGAGTTAGGCAATTTTATTCCCTGTCGTTGTGAACTCTGAAATGATTTGTGTATTGTTTCCCTATTAAGCTAATTTTTCCCTGGTCTAAAAGACTTTGTATGTTTCTTTCTCACAGTGGGAGGCTATCACCTTGGAGATTGTTTCTCGTTGGAATGGCCAGCGTTAACTGCCTTCCTGGTAAGTTTTCGAGGCTCTTGTGTTTAAATAGGAGAGTGGATTCTACTGCAATGAAAGTCTTTCTTCATTCTGTAACTCTTGTTAATCAATATTACTAGGAAATTCTTGAGGGTTATTCCTGCTTCTATTAAAATTTGAGAATTTCTTTGGTTCCCATTTTAATACTTTTGAGGTCTCGGCGCTCCATCTCCTTGCTCCACTTTCATATGATTTTACAAGTTTAGTCTCCTGGGAAGAAGGAAAATTAGGGTTTCCTTATTTCTTAATACTGATGTTCTTGTTTGCTCTTACCCTGTGGTTGCGCATTGAGGTCCAGTATTGAAAGCATAGAAGTTTTGTTAGATTTGATTTTAACTCTGTGTGCAGCTCCCTATATCGCTTCTTGTTCTTTATCTCCGCGAAGGGGTGTGTCCACCAGTCAATGCTCTTATTCCGACTCTTAACCGGTCCTTCCACCAGGAAGTTTCTTTAAGGATAAGGCATTCTTGTTTGGGTATAAAATAACGAAATCTGCTTAAAGTGCTCTCGTATAATCCATAGGAACTTCATTATAGTATATGACACATTGAGTTGATATTTCTTTGTTTAAAAAGACTATTTACTTTCGTCGAATGAGATTCGAGTCGTAATTTTCTTATGTTAAGAATACTACAAGTGCAATGCGACCTCTCGGGTCTGGTTATGAAATCTTTGTATTGACTGTTGTACTGTTGTTTATGGATGAATTCGTGAGTGCGGACACAGACCAATCTCCCCAAGATCCACCTGGATCTGGAACAAACCGTAACAGAATACTACTCTTTCCCTAGATCTAGATATCAAATGAACTAAGAGAAATTGATAGTGGACATACCTTATGAACGCTCTCCTTTAATCTCTGTTGTTCCTCGCTCTTCTCTAATGCTCTTATGTCGTTTTAATCACAACAACACAAACCAATCACAACAAAGACATTTAATATATTCAATACCTAGTCTATACATGTGATCAAGGAATCATGTAATAAGATGACATCATCATTATGGGAAAGGGACATACTCCTTTAATCTTGTTCCTCGTTCTGCTCTAATGCTCTTATGTCGCTTTAATCACAACAACACAAACCAATCACAACAAAGACATTTAATATATTCAATACCTAGTCTATACATGTGATCAAGGAATCATGTAATAAGATGACATCATCATTATGGGAAAGTGACATACTCATGTATTATATTAACTCAGCTGAAATATACAACTCGAGCCTTGATGTCATAGATCTCCTTTCAATGGCTCTTAGCTCCAACACACACACACTTGCTCATGCATGAAGAAGTTCAACCACATGATTACTTGTCGCCTCTTGTTGCTATAGCTTCAATCCTCCATACGCCTTGTACCAGTTCTCTAATCAATCTCTTGCTGCTTTGTTTGTTGTTCTTCTTAACCCTTTCCATAAGTAATCTCCTCAATATATAGGAGAAGATTGTTTAGTTACTTGGATAGGAATGATCCTAAGATATTTGGAAAGTCAAGATTTTGCCAACCATTCGAACTCAACTCATCCTTCTAGAAGATCTCTTCTAGAAGAATCGAACTTACCTATTTTCTCCTCTTTAGAAACATATCCGCTAATTCTAGCTATTAACACAAGGGAAAGTCCGCAAACTGTTGAATAAAGATGCGGAAATTAAGGGATTTCCAAGTAGAGAGTATATATGCAAATGCTGTGACTTCTCTTCCGTGTGTGTGTGTGTAAAATATGATTTTTGAGAAAATGACAAGTGTAACCTTCTTCGTGAAAAAGTCCTTATTAAAGAGTTTGATCTTCTATCATCATGATATAACCATAATATCATCTCGATAACCAAAAATGTGGATAAATGTAATGCCCCCCAAAGTCCGAGAGGGGAACCAAGGATACCGACACTTTGTAAGTCGCATGTGTGTGTCAAGAACCAGCAGCACATCTAATCAGAGACCCTGCAAACATCCAAGCATCTGTTGAATATCATATATATCAATTTCCGAGGTAGGCATTCTAATACTCGTGATCATAGACTGATAATATCATAAACAAAGGTCATGCCACCAATCATATTAATCGTGGATCCATGCAAATATAATTTAGTTACGTACCCACTGAATACACTATGGATTTGTGCAACAAATTTTTAGTCAAGACAACATAGCCACGTACCATTACGTTGATCTATAAAGCACAAAACATACATACTTCATAGCAGCCTGGATCAAAAAGATAATATCCGTGGTCTTCAATCTTATCACCCAAAGTACTAATCTAACCATTTGATTACATGTGTCGAAGTCGAATATGGTAGAAGCCACTTGATTATTGGCCATTGATGTATACCGTTAACAAGTAGCGAGGGAAATCACCATTGATGCCAATGAATCCTAAGGTACTATAGGCAATAATCCATCACCTCGTGAATAAATGAGTTGATGTCAACAATCAATGGAATCTTTCGAACAGAGGTCACGATAAACCTACTGTCGAAAGCGAAACTTGCCATTGAGGCATGCAAGTTCCAAGGTAATTAATAATTTCTAAGTCTCAATCTCTGATAATGTGTTGATGTCGACGGAACAAGACACTGGCCATTGTGAGGGCCTTGATGTATCCCCATCAATGACATGAAATGAGTAAATGAATTCGAAAATGAAACAGAGGCATGTGACACTAGACTTTGACACAAAGGCTTCAAATTAAAATGAAAGATAACCGCAGATGTATTCCACTCAATAGAGGTTTCAAATGGACGTTCTTTTGAACATATGGACTCCATTAATGACCAATGATTTGGCAAGATTGACTCAAAAACGCCATATGAAAAGACCCTTGTAATCAAATCGAATGAGACAAATGGATTACCCAAACCTAATTTCGATGACGAATAGGGTGTCATGTTCAAGAGCCTAATAATTCATCACACCAATATAAAGACGAACATATCCCTTTCCCAAATTTTTCCCCCACTGTCGGGTAAGTACCTCTTTATTTTTACGCGTTTGAAGAGGATCACATATGCTTGTTGATAAGCTCATCCTTTCCTGACGAGTCCCCTGAGTATTTTTAACGAACCTAAGAAGGAGTGGTTCGGGTCCCATCACGGGTCTGTCAAAGTTTGTTTAATCCAGTCCGTAGATAGAAACTCGGTTTTTCAAGATTATAGAGTTTGGAAAAACGCTTTTAAAGAGAACCCTCTCTGCCTTTTCGCATAATAATCCAACGACCTAAAAGGGGTAAACTACCGAGGATGCGAATTCAAATAATTTTAACGAAGCTGAAAATAGCAAGGTCGCCGCAATCTTTTCATGTTTAGGAGTCGGAAAAGGGCTTAAAGTCAACTCAAAAGGGGGTTCCTTTTTCGTAACCATAACGAAGCCCGTAAAAGTGATAAAACAACGCTCGATCTCGCTCTAAGTTTTTAACAAGTGCTAGAACGGATAAAGTTACCGTGGTTTTAAGTCAAAACCATAGAAAACAAACTATTTTACACCAAATCAAAAAAGGTTTTGGATCCATAGTCGTCTCGTTGCTAGGGGCCCTCGGTGTCATTACTCACTTTCGTATTAGTAATTAGGTTAAAATAGGCAAAATAATAAAAATGAAATGAAAACCCACTTTTAAATAGTAAAAGTAAATAAAAACACAATTACCATTCCATTTTCACTATTTGATTTACCCAACTACCCATTTAGTGCAAAAATTAACATTTCACCTCCAAACTTCAAAATCAACTTCCGGGAGCTTCGGTGCATCAAATCACAAACCTTTTGGACCAAAGAGGTAAGTGCTCAATTCTTCATCTTTCCTCGGTTCATTTTATGATTTAAGTGGTTAAAGTTAAGTTATGAGCCATCTCTTAAAACCCTACGCGTAAAAATTGGTTTCCGCTAATCTAAACCTCAGAAATTAGGACTTCCGTTGTGATAATCCACAAGCAGCGAAAAGTCCGCGACTGTATTAAGTTCAATTAATCAAAATTTCATACAACGCTTTAACCATAAAAATCAAAAATTTCTTAAGATTCAAGATAATGACTATCTACCTATGGTTATTGTGCAGGTTAATACCAATCCATGGTGCCGGATGGAGAGAATGTGAGCATGAAGATGAAAATAATGCCACCGAAAATCACCTGCAAACAATCAATGCTTTAAGAAACCGTGGGCTTCTAAAATACTTCCTGATACCGGGCATGAGAGCCCAAGTTCGCTATTGGAACACTTAATCAAAATGTGGGATCCGGACCAACAGTTTTTCCATGTGGGTTCCCATACATTGGCCATTGATATTGAGGATATCTATTTCAACCTGCTATCTGCATCGAGTCCATAGTGTCACCTGATCGGTGGTCAACGCAGAGCGTAGAAAGATGAGTGAGCAATCGAGACCACCGCGGGTGCCTGGAAAGAAAGACGAAAGGGGAAAGTAGTTATCTGGGGAGTGACCGAAATCACTCTTCATACCATCCTGTCAACCATAGCTCAGATGGCGGGCAGTTCTTCTCCTCATATGGCTCTAAAGAGCTACTTTCAATATGGCCTCGAATGTCTTGAGCCCCGGTTAACCGGGTCCTGGATGCGCATTGCGTAGTCTTAAAAACAATCGACAAACAGCCAGACGCGAGACCTCAAGCAATTTGGCTATGATCAACAAGTAGTATCCTTCTTCTCATGAGAGTCTCGTGTACGCCTTCGTGGAGATCAAGTAGCCCGGTCCTAGGGAGCCACGGATGCAAAGATGGTTACCATGGCAAGGCATAAGCGTGACCGATTGTCGATATGACGATCGTTTCTTCGATTGGCTCCAGAGTCGTAGTTAAGTGGTTCAGGATTATGCGTACGCTGGCTTGGATTTTCTATGTGATCCTGACCTCATCCTTCCGAAGATACACAAATGGGGAAACATTGGTAAGAAGGTCACCAACTCTTCAAGTTTTAAGATGTTTTGGTGTTTTCATCATATTAAATTTTTGGTTTTGTAACTTCTTTTGTCGAAGACTAACACCAAATGTATTGATAACACAGATAAGTTGGGGCCTACAGACTGGGAGTTCCCCTCGCTCACGCTTAGGAGAAGGAGAAGTTCCGGCATTCCAAAGATGCTGGACTACTTCAATCGTGAGCAAAAATTCTAGAGGGCTTCGATGCAATGATATTCCGCATGTCTTGATGAGGTCCCACGTAATGATCGGCCATAATCGGATCAGCCTCTATGTAATGCTGTTCCATAGAGTAGCCAGAACTTTAGCATTTTATCGTGAACATCATTGATGTCCTGATATTGTTATGTAGAAGCCATGAGCTTCCATTTTGATCTTTTGGTCTTTTGGACATATTTTGTAACAAACAAACTTTGATCGCTATATATATACATGGTTTTACCGGCTTACTACACTTGTGTACATGTGTTTGATTTATAAATTGTTCAAATGCCCGTCCAATACATAATTAGCTAACGATCTGTTAATGTATTAAGACTTCACAGAATGTGTTGATATTCTATATAATCAAAATGTCTTCCAAGAGGCGAATCCACAAAAAATATCCTTAATAGAGTAGAAATTCAAATAGAATATACATTACTAAGATGAAGTAATCTCCACTAATCATGAATCGAGTCGCTCAATCAAATGATGGATTCCAAGAGAGATAGCATCACCAATAACTCAATCACTCTGGCCATATATCATGATGTTGTTGGTTGCTCGCCCAAAACATACACCTCGTAAAGATATAAAATCTCGCGAGCCAGTATTGATAACCTAAGAGGCGTAAGCTAGATTCTCGAAAATTTGCTAGCACCATCAAGAAAGCCAATATAAGGTAGAAAATACTCCCATTATCCGACAATCAAACACAACGTAATCGTAAGGGTAACCCAAATGCCAAACTCAAAGCTAAAAGTAATCACACACACACAGTATGATACATAAAAAATACAAATACTTTGTGCACAAACGACTCATGCATAGTATTTCTTTAAGTATAACCCATTTCCGGGTTCACTCAAAAGGATACCCCATCATAATCCACTAGCTCATATGCGCCCTTCATCAAAACTTTGCTAACAATATAAGGCCCACGCCATTACTGGTTCAATTTCCCAAATTCTAAGACATCTCTTTATTCCTGTTCATAACGTAACAAGATCTCCCCTTCGAGAAGACACGGTATTTAACATGTTTGTCATAATCGCGTCTAACACGCTTCTTCCGGCTCGAATAATAAAGTAGCATCACCACAGCCCCATCTTAATCGCATTAAATACAACAGACGCTCCTCTTCTGCAGAAGTATTGGGTAAGATCTCTACGGATAACTTCAAAGATGGAATCTCACATTCTATAGGTAGAATGGATTCCATGCCATAAACTAATCGAAAGGTGTGAATCCCGTATGTAATTTAACAGATAACCGATATACCAATAATGTGTCAAAATAACATTGTGTGCCGCCTATTTTATATGCCTATCATCCGTCAATCATGGTGATAAGAACTTTGTTAATGCATTTCAACCTCGGGCCATTAGCTTGTGGATAATAGGAGGTTAAGCTATCAAGACGAAGGCCCAACTTCCTGTAAGTTCACACATCATGTGATTTCTAAAATGACTACCGTGGATCGGGTGATGATAGCCCGAGGGAACACCAAAAACCAGTTGATGATTATTGGTTGAACAAAAGTGCCGCATCTTCCCAAAGATTATCGAATGTTGGCATGGCCTCACCCCACTTAGTAAAATAATCAACGACTAATAATGTACCCATGCCCCCGGCCGAAAGTGAGGGTGATATGTCATGAAGTCAATGCCCCATTTAGCTTAAAGGACCTACCTGGAGACTTCATGCTGTGGTGAAGGGGAGAGTGGATGCGACTAATTTTCTGATTATAGGTCCGGCATGCATGACACTTCCAACAGCAGTGATGTAATCTTTAAACAACGAGGGCCAAAAGTATCCCTCGCATCGTGAAGATTTTCTCGAAAGCAGAGCATACCTGCATATATGACCGCCACACATACCCCGAAGTGGCAATCATTCAAAAGCTCTCTCTCATTTCAAAGGTTAAACAACGGCCGGGGAAACACGTGAAATGTAACACCTCATGATAAAGAGTATCACCGGTGAATAATATAATTGTGTACTGATAACTAACACTCCATCGCCCCCATAATGAGTTTGAGATATATAATGATATCCCCATACCAAATATCGATAGTACTAATAAGGAAAAGTGACTAGTCAGGTAACGAATCAACAGCTACCATTTCTGTGGCAGTGTGGGGAAAAAATCACAAATCAACTCAGCAAAAAAAAAGGATTTCTTCGACGTGGCGCAATCAAATTCCAAATCGAACTACTGGAAAATAACAATCCACTTGGAGTACTTGCCCCCAACAATTGACGAAGTCAATATATGTTGCATGGGGTCATGGGAAATCAATCACTGTAGTTTTCCGGCGAGAATGTAATGACGAACGTGCTTGGATCGCTTGGAACCGCTAAAACCAAGGCCAGCCTCAACATGTTGATATTTACTCCGTGAGAAGTTAAACTCGACTCGTGTAATATACGCCAACATACCCATCGTGGGCATCACCCTCTTGAATGAGAACCATGCCGATGGTATACCTGGACGCACTAAATAAAGAAAGTAATCTCGACTATAGTCCTGAGGAAAAAGAAGAGATCTTTGGTAAGGGACAACTTCGCTCGAAGCATCATTGGCATCTTTATCCCAAACAAACTCAAACCTTTCTTTTAGAAGACATGAAACCCCGAAAAAGTAATTTCTACAAATAATTCGATGAATTTTATCAAGAAATTTTGTTTTTCCCTGCAAACTTTGTAACTGTGCAAAGAAGAAGAGGAGGGAGATTAAGAATCGTCCTATTAGGATCCACCCGATCCCATGGTAAAACAATAAACCCCGGTGGAGTCAGTCCGATTCTACGCGAAAACATTTATGCATTTAATCGAATGATAGAATCGACAACGGAGGAAAATCGCACGAAGATGTATAGGGTGATCGACTCGACGCATAGAGTGAGTCAAGAGGCCCAAATATGGTTGAACAATATGCTTGATATCGTGGAAATGCATAATACATAGCACGTTGGAACGTAGCACTCGCGTTTTAGACCGAAGGAAGTTTACGGTAAGCGAAAAGTACCCCAAGGACAAATAAAAGCAGCGTTATGTTGATCCTCGAGCCGATATTGATTTGATTATAATGGAAAATCCATCCATAAGAGAAAAGATTTCACCGCCGGCTATAATCATCGACGATCTGGTCGACGAAGGAGTTGAAAAAAGCTTGTCCTAAGGACAATTTTTGTTGATATCTCGATAATCAACACAAACTAATACTACCATCTTCTTTATCGACGCTATTGCATTTCAGGGAAACCCATTCTCGGCCAAAGCCACGATAAATAAACCCATTTTAGAAGTTTTTCAACTTCAAGTTTAATGGCCGCTTCTTTACGTGGATGAACAGGACGGAGGTGGTGTCGGACTGGTTTAGTTCCGGGGTATGTTTTAATTTCACGCACCACAATAGATGGGTCAATACCCCGCATCTCTTCATAACTCGTGCAAAATATCAAATTCCTTTAAACAAGGAAGTATAAGTGACAATTTCTTCGAGAACAACTAAGTTCCAATATTAACGCTCACTATCCCGCTCACGGAAATATCTATGGGTATCGGGGGAGAAATGTTACTAAGGTTCACTTCTGCAAACACATCACGTGTAAATTGGGGAACAAGTTGGAGAAAACAACAACTGGCCGACTACGCGGACAACCGCTGATAATTCTCAAGAGTCCGTTCCGTAAAAGTACATGGAATCCATGATGCCCATCATCCCACCTGTGGGTGTCATCCACACGTATTACGATCATTTCATCCGCTCTGAAGACAACACGGAAAGCGATCCGGAAACAGTCCCTCACAAGAAGAAGTAGGGGTTTGCCGATTGAATGGCTTGATAATCGACTCAATCGACTTTAATCCAAGATAACGCTAGTCAAAACAAACATGACCCCCGTGATCGTACTCATCCAAGGGTCATCGAGACCGGAAATTCAATGAAGCAAGAGAAATCATGTTAATGGATGCCAATGACAGGTTGGGAATATTGGGTGGTGGTGGTATGGGGAAAGTACCCATTAACGACGAAGTCTTTAAGAGACCGAATAATTCAACATTCTCATATCCCGTAAGTGTTAGCTATGAACGGTACATTTCCTATGCGAGTATCGGATTTAAAAAAGGCAAGCTGATCTACGGTAACCACTCTTCCCTGATGAGGAAAGCATAGAATTACCTAAAATGGTAGACACTACTGCACGCATAGAATCGACCAAACTTTGACCAAGTAGAAGATTATAACCAAGAGGAGTATCAAAGATTCTTCGACTTCTATTTGGACGGTTTTACCTTCCAAAGTAAGAGGCAACGACCTAACACCATAAGGTTTAAAACCGTAGCCATTGAAGTTGCCTCGCAGCGTTTAGGATTCGCTAATCCAAGTGGAGAGCCAATGGCTTTCTAGCAAGAAAGACATTAATGTAGAGGCACCTTCATCATCAACCGTCCGACAAATGCTTTTATCTGCAACAACAACTTGTATTTGAAACGCTAAGTTGTGCGGATAATCTAGGAATGTGCTCAATAAGTCAAAACTATTAAGTTCTCGTCTCAGAGGGGATCAATTCCACCTATGGCTTTCATCAGAGCCCTTCGCTGTGCAGGATATGACTGAAGGACTTCAAGGGCAGTCATCGTTGAAGGTGCTTGGGCCGATCTTCTACAATGCTATAGTTCCTAGGATACGCATGCGCATGAGGATTGAATGTCGTTTTCTTAACGACACCTTTGGGGTGGTCGTATAACTGTATCATTAGTTTGAATCTCTTTGAGATGAAGAGGACCGCTAGTGGATTTATGGAGAGGTAGATACCAAATCGAGGTGTATCGATAACCTTCTCTTTAGAAGAAGTATAGTCTTTGGCTCCGAGTGGCGGGTGTAACAATGTCTTCAATCACCGCACATTAGGAACGTAGATTGTGCAGATGTAGGTGGTTGATCATGAATGACCAACGAAGCCTTATTGAGACGGGAAGGGTTGAGACGTAACGTACCGAGTAGAAGGTTTCGGTGTTTTTTGAAGGAACTTATGAACTTCTACACGTCTCGGACAATATTTCGTATAGTGATCAGTTACATTACACATAAGGCGTTGATACGTTTCATGCTATCCCTGTCATCAACAGGAGGAGGTATGGTTTGCTCCATTGGGATTAGTGTTTTACCCTCCCCATTCCTCGAATTTTAAGTATCTCCACCGGCTCCGTGCTGAAATACCGCTCACTCGCAGGCTCACCTACGGGAGGAGCGTGAGACTGGTTACTCTTGAACATTGAAGAATTGATCTTTTAATAGTTGACACGGAATGAATGAGCATGAGTTGCCCCAATCACACCATCACTATGGAAGAACCGAGCAAAGAGAGTGTTAAAGTACCGTGACCAGGTAGACTGCAGTAAGTCATACAAAGTCCGCTTGCGAATAAACGAGATTCAAATATTGAGCAACGACCGATAGCCCCGCTCTTCGACAACACCTACCATGGCAATGTCTTCTTCCACCTTTGTTCACAACGATTTGTAAAACCACCGCCAAGAATTGATTAGAGGTCGAAATTTCATCGAGATCGTCATCTCGGCCTCCACCTCCATGGATGGATCCGAGATATGAGACTAGAACTCTTTGTTTAAAGGAGGTTAAAAATCTCAGTCCCTGTATCATAAAGAATCGGTAACTGGTAGTGTGTGAGGAAGCGCAAGAGTAAGTTGGAATCAAAAGAACCCTCGTGGTAATCACCACCTCGGCAGCGAACACTGTGGAAGGGTGCTGAAAAGACGCACTATGGAGTCATCCATCAAGGAGTTAGACTTAACAACAAATGGAAAGTCATGACATGATTATTCGGTCCTTCCCATCTTCCCATCAATTTTGGAATGTCCGATGGAATCTTTGCGGTGGATAGCAAAAGGCCATTGGGGAGAGTGATCATTGTGGGATCGCTCAAAATCCTAGACAAATCTTGCAAATCTAAAGTGGCAAGAAAAGGCAATTGTCGATTCATCTGAGGGTATCAGGACTCAGTGGAAGTCTGGCCACGTACTGGCATATGCGCCCCCAGAGAAGATCCCGTTGCCCCCGGTGGTGGTATATAATTCCTGGTAACCCTGCTGGATTTGACCTTGAGTTTGAGCAGAGACCGGAGGTTGGGTAGACTGAATAACCCCAGATAGGATTAGTCACCCCTCGATATGGTTGGCCTTGAGTAGGAATAGTTTGTTGCCCCACATGGTTTTGAGGAACATTTTGCGTAAGTTGAGTCCAATACAATGTGAGGAATATTTTGACCTAAAGAAGTTTATCCCCATTAAAGTTGGACACTTACCCTGAATCGGTACAACCGGGTTGTGTAGTCACTCTATGGTTTGTCCGAAAGGAAAAGCACTTATTCCACCTACGTGAATTTGACCATTGGGTAAGCACGGTATCGTAATTCACCAGGGATTATTGCCGCTGGAAACTCGGAGGGAGTTGCCTGGTGATAAAACCGTGGAATAGGATGTCCTTGTGGAATCGAGACCACTGTGAGAACCCGTTGTGAGTTTCAGGAGGTGTTGGATGTGGAACATTCAACGCAGATTCAATGCATGGTAACCCGGCAAAGTTGGATTAACTAACAAGTCTCCTGGGTATTAATAGGCAAGAGTAGCTGCGTAAATTCCGCTTGACACTCAGAGGTTTGCAAGATTTGTTTCATCTCAGGAGGTAAAATAAAACGAGAAGTAGTAGTTGCTGGTGTAATTTCAGACTCAGGAGACTCAAGAGATTCAAGACCAAACAAAACTCATCGAAAAACACCCGACCAAGAAGGACCTTGACCTACTACACCATGAGAAAGCCCCCCGGTGATTGAATCGAGGGGAAGATCGTCACCGAAGATGAAATCGCCCTTAAGGTCTTTCACCACGACGAGCGATAACCTCTACGCATTGTTGAACTCAAAATTCAAAGAAGAGGATCAAGAGGGTCAACTCTTGTGGAGGTAGGTGTAGACTTCCTCGACGCCAATTAACACGCCCCACGCGTGTCAAAGTCACAAGAGGGATTTCAAATCTCGACGAAAAAGAAACCCTCGGGTACCCTCAGTGTTGCCGCGGTGCAAAGGTCTCTAAGCTCCTGGATGTTCGAGACAAACCTTGCATCCCACGTGAACGCCATGGAGGAGCAATCGTGAAACAAGTAACAATGTCCCCAACGAAAACCCTATGATCCACTATGAGAAACAAAAACAGCACACCCTAGTAAACAAAATCTAGAAGCAATCACCAAGCAATCAAACCTTCGAATTTCGAAGCCAATAGTTGGTGATGAAACTAACGTGCCGCAATGATGAGATGAGAAGGGGTTGGGCTAAGGTGGAAAAGTTACGCTTGACGACCGCTAATAGACTTATCACTCGTAAGTTCCCACATAATCGGGTACCTCTCCAAGGAGCCCGGTGTGAGTTTGGTCAACGTCGATTCCGGTACCGTGAAGACTTTCCCCCTCTTCACAGTCACCTTTGGTAAGTACCTAGAGAGAAAGGCTAATAAGGTTACCATAGACAACAAGATCACTGAAACAATCACAACCGATCCACACGCAAGGGCATCGAGTCCAAATCAACTCAAAGGCTTCCACTCATAATTGTGGGTATACCCTCGGAGTGACCCCCGTAATAAGCGCAATCTCTACAATCGATGTCAATGATCAACAAAGTTAGTATCTCCGCCAACACCAATGCGACCCAATGCTCGACCCTTGTGTTAGAAGCTGGGCTTCCCAGACAATATGCCAATGGAATTTTACACTCTATCCTCAAGATACTATTGTGTGTTTTAAACTTTGAGAGTGTGTCTTTCTTCCTACTCCAAAGCACTAGCCTAGCTTTATGTTGGTGAAAACGAGCCCTAGAAAGAAGTTACTAGATCAATTTTAATATCAAGCGAAGTTTTTAAATGGTCAAGTATTTACCTGTGCAATGGAAGTGATACTCATGATGTGTGACTCTGACTCCAAATAATGCAAGGATATGAAGAAATGTAATCGCTTCGTTCAATGAATCCTAGCTACGAGAGAGAGACCATTTCCCCAATCAAACGCACCTCTTTAATGCAAATGCAATTCTCAATTTCCTTAAAGACCAATAATAAATAATCATGTATTAATGAAACATTTCTAACCTGCCTTCAAACTTCAATGTTCCGAAAATTTAACAAGTATGATTTTCAGTTTGCAACAAAAGCAAAATAATACTTGAAAGAAAACAAAGGTTCACTTTCCAAGATGAACTCTAATAAATGAGAAAGAAAATCAAATCATCAAAACCAAATGACAACCCAACCAAACTTTCAATGATAGTAAAACACAAAACAAACCAAGGAGTTTCTATCGCTACTGAAAATTGCCCAGTTTAATCAATAATCAACTAAGAAACACCAACTCTTAACTTTCAATCAATCAATGATCTTTAACCAATACAACACATTCAACCCGAATCGAGAGAAGAAGAATGCCAACAAAGGCTAAAGGATGAAAGTCAAGGACCAAGGCAAGAACAAGCTCAAAACCTAGATTAGATCTAGCAAGAAAATGAAGCAAAATATATGTAAACCAGTTGAGATGAAGTGTCAAAAGACTTAAAAACCTTCCCGAAATCTGAAAAAGGCCAAAATTGAATCCAAAATTTTTCAAAATCACCAAGAAGCTTTGGGATCACGCAAATAAAAATTTCCGCAGCCTAATTAAGTGACTAATGACTTCAAGATCGAAGTATATACACGCTAGCAGGTGGAAAATCGAAGCTTACATTGTGTCGTTAATTAACACGGCTAAATCTCCAAAGTAAAGAAAAATTTTCAAGATTAAGCAAAATTCAAATTGGTTTTGTAACCCGTGGAAGGTGTCTCGTGGCATCCTGAGGACTCAGGAGTTTACAAATCAAGAGAAAAGGCAACAAGAGAAAATGGCCAATGAAAAGTTCAAAACCAAAAGGACAGTGTTTCTCCTCCCAAATGAGTCGCCAATTTTGTTTATGGATAAATCTTCGCGGAGTGCTATTAATGCATCATCTCCCCAAGATCCACCCTGATCCGAACAAACCGTATCGTATCACTACTCTTTCCCTAGATCTAGATATCAAATGAACTAAGAGAAATGATAGTGGACATACCTTATGAACGCCTTCCAAAGTCTCTCACCGCTTCTAATGTTCTATGTCGCTTTTAATCACAACAACACAAACCAATCACGCTGTTATTATTTAAGATATTCAATACCTAGTCTATACATGATCAAGGAATCATGTAATAAGATGAAATCATCATTATGGGAAAGGGACATACTCATGTATTATATTAACCGAAGAGAAATATACAACCCGAGCCTTGATGTCGTAGGATCCTTCGATGGCTCTTAGCTCTCATTAATAATACTAATTTTGCTCACATGCATGAAGAAGTTCAACCACATATGATTACTTGTTGTCTCTGTTGTTGTAGCTTCAATCCCTCACACAAGCCTTGCACTAGTTCCCTCTAATCAATCTCTTGCTCTTTGTTTGTTGTTCTTCTTAACCCTTTCCATAAGTAATCTCCTAATATATAGGAGAAGATTGCTTTAGTTACTTGATAGGGAATGATCCCAAGATATTCGGAAAGTCAGGATTTTTCCAACCATTCGAACTCTAACTCATCTTTCTAGAAGATTCCTTCTAGAAGAATCAGAACTTATTCATTTTCTCCTTTAGAAACATATCCACCCCCTAGCCATTAATTACGCTAAGGAAAGTCCGAACCAAGTCAATGCAAGATGGAAATTAAGGATTCAGAGAGTATATATAAAATGACTCTTCTTCAAAATATGATTTTTGAGAAATGACAAGTGTAACCTTCTTCTTGTCCCATTAAAGAGTTTGATCTTCTATCATGATATAACTATAATATCATCTCGATAACCAAAAATGTGGATAACAACCGCCATTACTTTTTGCATTTTAAATTATGGAAGGTTTAAATTCGACAGTTAGGAATAGTATTAGTTTAGTGTGTAGGATTTATAGTGGGACTTCGTACATCATGACATATGCCATCTATAAGTTAAAGAAAGACTAGCCATGTAGACTATTTCAATTTATTTAGATTCGTTGACTATTGTAGAAAGAAAGTTTTCCACTAGTTAGTTTTTTTATTTTAAATATTGGCTATAATTCACTAATGATGGGCCCTGTTTTGTGAGAGGGTACCCATCAGGGAGTTACTGCACCACTCTCCCTTAGCCCGGACATCCATCCAGTCAACAAGCGGCGGGGAAAAATATGACCCTGCCTGTCAAAAGATACATGTCTCTCTGGAATATTTTATTTGTTTAACAAAACATCAATCCTTTTAATGTTTCGTTATCTTTCATTCATTTAAATATTGCTAATAATTATAGGGTATACTTTTGCAGGGCTTCATTCTATGCAAGTTTCGGATAACCGCTCCTATTCTTGGCACAAAAGGTATTCGGGTTCCAAGCCCATCTCCTATCAGTTTTAACTCTACAGGTGCTAGGAAAATGGTCCTCATGGCTCCATCCAATTTTCCATTTTCAATTAGTTCTATTCTACCCTCAATATTGTTAGGATGAAATGTAACCCCTCTTGCATAAAGGTCCATGTTCGATTTGAGTTTGGTCAAACTATGTAATAATTTTCTTGATATTGAGCTACAGTCCTTGTTGAATGTACTTGGATGATATGGTAAATCATAGTGAGTTTGTCTCTTGATTATTGAGCACCAATTATTGTTAAAAAGAAATATTACATCTAAGGCATTTCGACTTATGTGTCCTGAACTTGACTGTTCCAACACTAATGTATTTACCAGAAATTAGCTATGGTAATGGAGTTATTGGTACTCCTTTATTTTTTTTGTATTCGATTTATGGTGATAAGAAATGAGTTGTTTCTGTGCCTAAGGCTAGGAAAATCCAACTTGTATTGTACCTACGAATGTATTAAAATTCCAACTTCTCTATTTCAGAATAAATTTATTGGTCTCCTACATCCAACATTTCATTTATATAGTTGTATTTACATATCTTCCAGAATAGTTTGTCATTTACATAATAAAGGAACATATATAATATTTATACATTATGTTGTAGTTATGCAACCTCTGTTTTCTTCTGTAACATCTACATGTATCACCAATAGTAATTAGACCTATATCTTTTATATGAATATAATTATACTGTGAAATAGATAGTTTTCACACTAGTTTTAATTCAATTCTATGCGGAAAATGAATGTCTTGAACAAGTAATTATGAACCTAATATTTACTTGTAGAAATGTAAACTTAGTTCCAAAGGAATATATACATAGGTAGTCTTGAAAAAGGAATTTTGATGCTTTGGTAGTTTATCCTACAGTTACTTTCGTATAGTAAAAATCTAGTTTAAAGAAATAATTGTTTTCTAGAATCTAACCATGCATAATCTTTTCAATCTGTCAAAATCTTTAAAAGGTAAGATCTAGAATTCATTCAGAATTTAATCCAACCGTAAGAGTCACTCATAATTAGATTTGTAGGTAATTATGTTAGTATCTATGCTTCATACAGTCTAACAGATTTCACCCAGGTTATTATATCAACTCATAACTAATAGATGCACTACATCAATGATTTAATCATTCAACAGAGATGGAAAATATTCCAATTCAGATTTAACAAATGCATTACATCAGATATATAAGTATTCAAAGAGAGAAGGAGTAATTTAACATATCTGAACCGCTTGCGGAAAGACAAAGGGAACAACCACATTCCTCCCAACCGTAGAATAGGGAAGCCAAATCACTTGTCCTGTTCACCCCCTAGCCTAACCATGAATCCATGAGGGTTAACTTGGAACTCCTCCTCAACAACATCGCTCAATTTCAGAAAAATTCTTCTTCTTTCATCACACTCAGCCGAGAGTGTTCATAACAGCAAGAGGTAATTCCTTTCCCAACATACTTAGCAGTGTCCTGCTTCCTCTCATATGTTATATATCCAAAAATCATTTTTGCCTACGTCTTTTCCCTCCCTTGGAAATTTTCGCAGCTTTCCAAATCCCTGATTTTCAAGGGCTTCCAATGGCCAAATCCTTGATTGACCACTTGTAAAAATCAACCCTGATGTAGTTCCAATATGTTCCCCTCGCATTTAGTCATGGTCAACTAAATTTAACATGGTTGTTCCATTTGTCCTCCTGCAATAAATAAAACAATATTATGTTTACATACAAGTGTCATAGTCAAATAGTTAGTTGGGTCAGATCAGGTCTCTGCCCAACAGTCATAATAATTAATTACAGTTTATCATCGGAATTCGGAATTGCCATAAATGGCAAAAATTTTCCAAATTTGAATTTACTAAAAACAGAATAGTTTTTATAACAAATTTTGACTTTCAAATTTTTTTTTTTTTTTTTTGAGATGTCACACTCCTCCAACCCCTTGATTTACTGTAGCAACATCATCAACTTATGCTTCCTTTTTCTTCCCTCTCTTCTTCACCCTGTTCTCGTAGTCTCCATACATTAGTTCGACCATTTTGGAGATGTGATAAATGGTCATATGTAAGTTTTTCTCATGTTCATCACATTTGTCCTCTTCTACCAATTTCTTCCTTCGGGATGCACGACCAACTTCGATATTGAAAGCATGAAGAGTTCCTTCACCCTATTTATGCTTGGCCCTAGTAAGAATTCACACTCAACAATTCATGTCAAGTATGACTTCTCTTATACCAACATGATCCAGGATATTTTCATTGAAGTGACTTATAAAGAATTGTATTAAATGAGCATAAATTAAAGTGCACCATTAAAGAAGGAAAAGCTCAATAATGAAGAGACATAAGCATCAAATCTGAACACAAAACTTGATAACGGAGTTCGTCCTTGGTGGACTACGTCTCCAGGTCGTGCTCTCAAATGGGTAGGCATTTCTATTAACACAACAAAAGAATTTGGCAAAATACATAAGTATACCTCATTCTGGAGCTAAGCTACAAAAGCTTTGCTTAGATCAGAAAACAAACAACACCATTGAATTTGTGGCATTGAATTACCCAAAAATGATTGTCTCCATGCTTCAATATGAATATGGCACTCCCAGGCCCAAGTGAAATTTGTTCTCAGTTTCCGTGCCCTAAAACATATAATTAATTCCCAAAAGTTCCCCGTAAACCATGCACAACTGTACTGTCGCATGCCTCCTCCCACTGCACTGGTGGATTTCAATTTTTTTTTTTAAATGTTGGTGTTGTAACCAATGGGGTTATTTTTCCTATTGGTTGTTGGAGCTATAGTTAAGGCGTATACAATGGGGGATGTCTGAGGGTCGAGCTCGTGAGCCTTCCCTTTTTGGTGTTTGTTATAACTTATATATGCAATTGTATATGGTGGTTCCTCCAACTTGGACGTAGTTTAGATATATTCATTGGGCCTCCATATCTGGCGGGGTTCCACCAGATTTGGAAGACCCACAATTTTTATTTTTGGAATTTGGTTCTCTGGCCCTCATTAGGCATTTTCCCACTACCATGTGGCAGTCCATGACTGGGTCAGGTGGCAACTAACCATTGGTCCATGCCAACCACCTGTACAGTCACCTGCCATGTCAGCGTACGATATGCCACCTTAACTTCCATATCATCCTACCACATCATCCTTCCATGTCATCGTACGGTCTTCCACATGGTGTTTTTTCATTAGTCCACAGTTCGACCCGAAAATCCAAAAACAAGTGACACATGGCAGCCTCTGGTGTTTCCATGTCACGATGATGATGTCACCATGACACATGTCACCTCCTCCGTGTTCCACATACACTGTATGGATGTTGACATCATCCGTACTGATGCCGACATCAACAGTACAGAGGCTAACTCATCCCCTGCTAGCTGGGCTAGGTTGATCGAACTTTGACCATGAATATCTTTCGATTTGTAACTCTGTTTGATGAGCCATTTTCACCATTGGAAATATTGCGACGCGATCTTCGTGACAGTTCCACTTTCAATGAGTTTTGAGGACTCCTGAATTTTTTCCCTTTCTTTGTTTGTTGAGGCCATTCTGAGCTTCGTGGGTTGCTTCTGTGAGTTCTGAGATGTCATTAGTATTCTCTGGATCCTTTTTGGATCATTGGATGTGAGGCATACATGTTGTATATAAAGTTGAGGATAGACGCAAAGTTAGGTCATTTGTTCCATAAGGAGTTTACTCTCTTTGTGCTATCATGAGGTTATATTGTTGTAAATTCTTTGGTTCATATCACAAAACAATCGATCCCTTGTTATATCCCATACAAATCTAAAAAATATCTAT
>SNQJ01S0042772.1:28752-64490 GCA_010110895.2 Picea sitchensis
CGGCATCGTCCATATCTTCAGAGTACTCCACAGGTCACTTACCTCTACCCTCTGAATTTGTTCACCTTGTCCCGCCTTTGGCACAACTCATCCTCGGTCTTGGCATCCCCCTGACACTTGACCTTGTCACACGGTTGCGGCCATTGTTTATTTCATATATCCTCCAACCAAGGGCAGTCTTGAGTCTTCCCACTTCTTGACTTCATCCATGTACCTTTGCCACTTCTTCACCTCAGTAGATTCTGCGAAGCCCTTTGCTTCTGGGAGTCGCGTCCCCCTTTTGTTGACATCAACACACTTTTCCAGAAGGGCGACAGTATCTTGATTCTCATTTATCATTCAATAAGAGATCTCGGATGGCACAGGGGGAACCACCATTACTCCCTGATGTCGTTGACCCCCATAACATTTGACGCCAACACTTTCTCACGTTGCGGTGGGTCTTACTTTGCGACTATTGCAGTTATTATTATCATTTTCCGAAGACCTCTGAACTTGGCAGGGCCATCACTGCCCGCATCATCATCACTACTTGTTACTGCGATCATTGCCTACCATTCAGAGTATGTTCCTTTGCAGAATTATCTTCTGCCTTTATCATTCTGCCCCCGAGGGCGCTGCAGTTGTCTACACCAACATTTCCGTCATCTTTTTTTAGAGTTACATCATACGAGCATGGGGCATGCCTGCCTCGTTTGTACACAGTTGTATATTGTTACACACCTTGTGGAAGGTCGAGATCTACAGGTTCCTTTCTTCTCCACCGGATTGCTCTACACGGTCCCACTCTTGCTCTCCTTTACAACACCATTCTCAGTAAAAGAAACATTGATGAATTTCGGTTATACGTATGCTCCTAACCTCATCCATCAGGGGGCGTCTGTTATCACTGAAATTTCGTCAGCACATGGCGACAAGAACTCCGCATCGTCAAAACAGGATTGGAGTCATTCATGGCACATGATTAATTCCACAGCATTGCAAAAGGGTCAAAAACTATACAAAATGACCAAAAATTTGAAGGGCGCTTTACAGAACCCGGGTGCGCGCGTATATGTGCGTAACAACAACGTACAATGCGCGCTTCAACGCACGATGCGCGGCTATTGGGTGAAAAACCCGCGTGCCTGCTAAACGATGCATTTATTGAAATTGGTCGGCCTCCCAACCACTAATGGATCGGCTCCCAAGTCGATTTGACACCAAATCCGAGCTCAATCTGTGTGGTGGGCTGGTCAAAGACCTAATTGTGCCCTAAAGAGCCCCTTTTCACATTCCAAAGAGGTCACATCATAACCCAATGCTAGGCTATAAAAAGCCATGAATAACCATCACTTTCTCAAGGAATTCTATGCATTTTTATGTTGCTAAGATTGCTAGGGACTCATTCTTTGGCAATAGACATAATCAGCACCATTTCATAGGGCTTTCCACCTCTCACTAGAGTGGATAAGCTTGGAGTTCTTTCGCCCACATTCTTCATCTTTTCATTGTAAGGAGAGCAATCAGTTGAGGGCCTCAAGAGCCTTCCATTGGAGAGGGAAGGGACCCAAGTCCTCTTTCTCCATTGTGTCTTTGGATTTCATCAATAAGATTAGCTTATACATTGGTGATATCGGTCCATTTGTATTTATTTTTCATTTCTTTTATATGCTCATAGTTTCATTTGGTTTTTGTTTAATTCTTGTTTATAACTTTGTAGTTTCTTTTTCTAACCTTTCCTTTTACAGCTGTCATGCCTAGCAGAGCCCAACTGGGCATGTAAGTAATCTCAATTTTCTCATCAAGTGACGAATAGAGTGCAAACAATAGGAAATATCCTCTTCATACTGCATGAAGTGGCTCCCAATGTTGAATGGAAATGGAGAGTGTAAATTTATTTTTTCCTCCATAAAGATCTCACTATCCATGTCATAAATGGGATAATCATGAAAAAATCATTGATCCACATCCCATTTTTGTCTCCCAATAATAAAAAGAGTCCCCATATCTCATCCTATTCGTTTCCATGAATTTTATCACAAGGCTTTACATAAATACATGCAAATAATTATTCTTCCAAGGGCTTCTCTACAAGCTCTATCCTCTTGAAATCATCAAGGGGTCCATAAAAAACATTAGAATTTTGAAATGGAGCATAACTAACCAAACATTTTTCCTCTTGGAATGTGGTGTTTAGGGATATTAATATTGCAGGTGTGCATCATGACATGGGATGGAACAATTTCATTAGCGTTATGGGTGCGTATTCTTTGTGGATTATTGTTTTTGTTCTTATTGACATCTCAGTCGTTGTGAGTAATTGTGATCCAGGCAGCCTGAAGTGTGAATGTTTCGGCTTGGATACAGTCATGAAACGCTCCGATGCTTTGGCTTCTGAGACACTGGAACGTTTTCACCATTACGTCACTCATGGAATTTAGTATTGATTCTTGGAAATTAGTTCATTGAGAGAGATTGAATGTGTGACTTGACTAAGTCAGTATGTTTCCCGAGATGTTTTGGGTTGTTGGCGTGCAGTTTGGATGGGTGAGTTTGGATTTTTCCCTGGGATTGCATGGGATATGTATTGGTTGAATAGTTAACAATGTCACGGTTGTACAAGAGTAGGACACCTCAATCTTAATATGAAAAATATTATATAAATTTAAAAAACATTAATCCATCATCGTACCTCATTTCCATATCAAAAGAGTATCCAAGTGAGTCTTTGAATGCCTTCAAATATGTTGGATGTGCTCACCTCTACTAACAATAAATTGACTTCAAATATTTTAGAACATGGCTTTGTTCCTTCACAGAGTTGCTAGATGAGAATAAGATACTCAAAGAATGCCATCATCAAATCATTGTAAGAAATCTACTAAATATCAGGAACTATACTTTGTCGTTGTAAATGTTGCCAATATATTACCTCCCAAACTTGCACTTCGAATGTCACAGTTCTTAAACAAAGTACAATGCTAAATTCACTTAGGAAGGTTTCCATTATCATCACAACAATTCTTTGTCTCACTTTAGGTCATTTACCCTCTCACACAAAGGGGAAACCTTAGAAAGATAATTTTCTATACTCTTCAAAATAAAGGGATGGTGGACTACCATGACCAATGCCTATCCAATTGGGAAATGGATTTAGGATCAACAATTAGAAGGGTTTGGAAAATATGACATGAGGGGTAGTTATGGTATTATAAACATGCTCTAACTAACTAGGTGGATTTAATTCAATATGTAGAAAATTAAAAGAGGGCCCTTACAAAGGTTCTTCCCACAACAAGTACAAAATTATCCAAGTAATAACTTGAAACCATTAATCATTAAAGGATAATCACATTTGAAACCATAAATGTAATAAAAAATCTATGAATCCTTCTTTATTAAATGAAAAATCAATAATACATCATTCTTCATGTGTGATTCCACCATAATATCAAGAGGGATGAAATGAGTGACTCTTAATGTTAAGCCTAATATTGGCTCATTACCCATAGTGGGGCATATTAGATTATTATTATATTTTATTTATGTCGACTTTAGGCCATTGGTTTGTAATTTAGATTAGTAATGCTATTTTAATTATGTGGGGTTTATGCCATTGTTGTAATTATACCTCCTAGTCTCTATGTATACCAAGGAGACATTTTCATTTCGAATCATCTTGTACTTGAACATTAGGGTAGGGGTAAAGGAGGTTTCCCCTCGAAGAGCTTATTATATGAAATTATCTCTTTTTCAAGGTGTTGAAATTACTTTCCTGAGGTTTTTATATGCTATATTGATGTTTGGTTCTTAACATATGGTATCGAGCTCAAAGGTCTTGGGGTTTCAACACACTTTACATCGAGACACCCCGTCTAGCATTTTAAACTTTAAATTTTTTATACAATGTTTCAAAGGAAACCCTTGCGAAGGGGTATTTAGTAGACGGATCAAAGGTACGTTGGGTTTAAAATTCATCTCCACAAGGCCTTATACTTTCAGAGATATAGCCCATTACAAGATAGGGTTCTGGGAATCATCCTGAAATGAGTCATTGTGGAATTTTAAGCTATAAAAAATTTTAAATAACGTTCCAGACCCTTTCCTCAGGAGGAAATTTAAAAGAAATTATGCAAGGTACCTGTGGTATTTCCAGCTTTTGGTCATCTTAAATTTGTAGATACACCTTGTGTAAGATAGAGATTATCTGACTGGTCCTATTGACTAGCCTCAAGAGGTGTTCAGTGAAACATAACTTCTTGCTAGGTATCAAATTGAGTGGGATGGTTTGCATTGGATCGTGAATGGGTCTGTGGTATTTTGGGTGTGAGTTTAGGAATTTTATATCAGTGTTTTTGAGGAGTTCTGTACAAGTGGATCTCTGGAGGGCCGAAATGGAAGGTTGTGGGGAAGTTCAGTGAGATTCACTTGGCATCCAGTTTTTGATCAGACCTGTGTTGTGGAGAGGAATGGGAGGGCACCCCAGGAAATGGGTTCATGGAAGGACTGAGGCAGGAATTGATGGAATAGTGTCTGGCGGAGTCACCTCAAGTCAGAGACTCCAGGAATATTTGGCCAACATGCCACCACCCAAAGGGACCTTCTACATAAATAAGCCTCCAGAAAAATCCTAATTGGATGCTTGATGAAGGTGAAGGAAATGTGTAGGGATATAAATGATTTTACAAAAGAAGAGCCATTAACCAAAGATGAACTACAAAAGATGAGGGATCAATGGATACTAAAAGATAAGATTCAATGGGAAGCTAAGATGGATTCAATGGGAAACTAAGTTGGATACTAAGATGGATTCAATGGAAGCTAGAAGTTGGATACTAAGATGGATGGCTTAAAAGGAGAGATCATGGAAATGATGAGAAATTTTGTAATAGAAGACACCCAAAAGTGAAAATGCATCCCATAGAAATTGATTATGAGGACACAGGAAAGGTGAATCAAGAATGGAAAACTCCAACTTTGGTTTGAAGACCAACCAGTTCCTAAGATTGATATGAGGAAGTTTGATGGCAAGGACCCAATCATGTATACTTAGGATGGAAGCGGTCTTTGATCTCCATAATGTGCCACATACACAAAGGTCTGAATTGCTTCTTTATGTTTAAATTCCTAATCAATTTGTTTGGTGTCGATGGCTTTGTTCCCACAAATATCATTTCGTCTTGGACAATTTTCCGCGGAAGAAATGCTATCACACTATGAGGATACAAGGGCAATACAGCTACTTTATCCAATTGATAAATCTCAAACAAGGGTTCGATTCTGAGCATATTGAGAACTTTCAAAGATTGAATATAAAAGGTAACCGATATTCGGATGAGCACTTGATTGATGTATTCCTTAGGAACTTTAAAGGACAACATTCAACATATGAGGTTCGCCTTGGGAGCATAAAATCATTGGAGGAGAATGCATTTAAAGGTGTGGCAAAAATGTGGAAAGTAAAAATATGGCTATGGCTACTAGAAGGACCCTATCTAACATCTATAAGAACAATTCTCCTTCTCCTAAAACACACCTCAACCTACAGGTTGACATACCTCAACAATTGGGGAAAAGAAAAGCAAAAGGTTTATGCTTTGATTGTGGCAGAGGTATAGTAAGGGACATAAGTGTGGTGAAAATTATTCTACATATGGGTATTGAGAAGAGGAAGAGAAGAAAAGAAGAACAAGAATTCATCTCAATATGAAAGCGTGAAACAATTTCATTATGAAGAGTTGACTCCACGATATCGTGTAATGCATTAATTTTGGAATTAGCACTCCTCAAAACCCTCAAGATGGAAAGGATACATCAAAAGAAAAAAGGTAATAGTCCTATTGATTAGGTACTCATAATTTCATTCCTTTAAAATTATCAAAGATCTCAATTGCTTTGTATATCTAGCACCCGAGTTTCAAGTAATGATTGCAGATGGAGGAACTATCAATTGCTTTCGAGGAAAATGCAATAAGACCAATCTTACTATGGGAGAATATGTAATGAATAATCCAATGATTGCTATACACATGGGTGGTGAAGATGTGGTACTAGGAATCAATAGTTTACAATCATTAAAGGCAGGTGGCTTTTAATTTTCAGGAACTTTCATGAAATTTTCATTTGGAAGGAAATTGAGTTGAAGGTTATCCGCGAGCCCGGTGAATTGATGGCTCTAACTTGACGTGATAAGGTGTTGAAAGGGCATCAAGGGCGTTGTTGCTGGCTATGCTCGCTAGATGTTCCAGGCATATAGAAGACATCTTTTCCTCAAGATCTCCCAAGGATCGTTGATAAGCATTCCAAAGTGTTTGAGATATTCCCAAAGGTATCCCAACCACTCGAAATCATGATAATGAAAATCACCTAATTCCTGGTAGTGTTTCGCCTAACATCAGGCCATACAAATACCCTTATGCTTTCGGAAGAGTGAAATTGTGATTATGGTTGAAGAAATGTTAGAGGCATTATTAGACCTAAGCCAAAGTTCTTACTCTGCACCGGTGTTGGTAATTCAAGAAAGATAGCTCATGGTATGTGTCCATGTATAAGGGAAGCTCAACAAGATCACCTATTAAAGATAAGTTCCATTCCATTTATTGATGAAGTGTTAGATGAACCACATGGAGCAATCTATTTCACAAAATTGAATCTCCGTTCAAGGTATCATCGGTCGAGAATGAAGGAAGAAGATATCCCAAAACAACATTCGAACTCATAGAGGCCATTATGAATTTTTGGTCATGCCTTTGCAGCCTTACAAATGCACCTCCACATTCAAAGGGTTGATGAATTCCATTTTCAAAGCCCTTCCTTAATTTGTGTTAGTATTTTTTTGATGATATACTAATCTATAACAAATCTTGGGAGGGTCATGTGCAACATATTGACAAGGTGCTACAACTACTAAAAGGGCAACAACCTGCTAAACCATCAAATGTTTCTTTGGAGTAAAAAGGGTAGAGTATTTGGGTCATGTGTATCTCATGAAGGTGTCAAGGTAGACCCTAACAAGATTAATGCCATGTGGTTGATTCCCAAAACGATAAAAAATCTTAGAGGATTTTGGGTTTAACAGTTACCATAAGTTTGTTTGGAACTATGGAAGAATATGACCACCTTCGCGACACTAACTAAGAAGGATGCATTTTCATGGACTCCGAGGAAACTAAAGCTTGAACAGCTTAAGAGGTGATGTGTACAACTCTGTCTTGACCACTCGGACTTCACAAAAACCTTTATTGGTGAATGTGATGCTCGAGGGAAATGGAATTGGTGTTGTCCCTAATGCAAGAAGGAAGGCACATGGCTTTTGAGATCCGAACACTCAAGGGAAGGGCACACACAAACCCATTTATGAGGAAAGGAATGATGGCAATACTACGTACATTGAAGAAATGATCATTGTTACCTAATAGGTAGGCACTTCAAAGGTCAAAAGCAGGATCATGATAGTCTTAAATACTTCTTGGAACAAAAGATTTTATCTTGGAAGGGCTAAAAAATGGGTAACAAGATATTGGGCTATGATTTTGAAATGCGTCATAAAAGGGAAGCAAATGTTGGCTGAGATGCACTCTCAGAGAAAGGATGAAGATGTTGAGGCCTTTCTTTGTGTATCCTCGATCATCAACCCGATTGGATAATAGAAACAAGTGATGAATGGAAAAATAGCGAAAAAGTGGACTCTCATTCAAAAGTTGAAGAAGGATTCCAGTGCATCAAATAAATTTACATGGAAAAAATGATTCACTATATGGTACAAAGATGCGGCTTATATTTATGTAGAACTCCCAACTCAAACAAAAGATTTTATTGGAATTGCACACCTTTCAATGAGAGGGCACTGGGATTACGAAAACCTACCATAGAGTCAAAGAAGGATTTTTGGGATGGCCTTAAAGCGATGTTCAAGGTTTGTGGCGAGAATGTGTGGTTTGCCAACAAAATAAAGGTGGAAACAATTAAGACCCCAGCGGGATCTTTTACAATACATTATCCATCAAATTCGGCTGGGAGGAGGTTTCCATGGATTTCATCATAGGGTTCTTACAAAGTCACGAAGGAAATAGATGTCATCATGGTGATTTGATGAACTAACCAAGTATGCGCACTTTTGTTGCATCTCTCATCCCTTCAAAGCTGATACAGTTTCCACTGCATTCATGGAGGTAGTTAAAAAACTACGCTGGCGGCCCAAGATTATTGTAAGTGACGGAGATCCCATATTCATTGGACATTTTGGACATAATTATTTTTCTTGTTTGAGTGAATTGACCATGGCTCATGCATTGTCATCCTCAATCGATGAATAAGCGAGATGAGTGAACAAATGTATGGAAGGCTACCTTTCTTGTTTTGTCTCTGACAAACAAACAAAATGGTTCAAAAGGTTACCCTTAGCAGAATGGTGATATAAGCTTTCGCTTCCTTCCTGCTTGCAACAAAAATGACACCATGGCGCTTTATGGATACCACCCTCCTTCCATCAATTCTTCTCTAAAAGAAAAATCTAAAAGGTTCAAGCAGTGGAAGATCACATCGAGAATCAACAACAAATTCTCAAATCTTAAGGACAACCTGACCATAGCCTGAGAATGCATGGAAGTAACAAAGCGAGATCAACATGTCGTAGTGAAAGAAGTTTTGAAGTAGGGGATTAAGGTGTACAAGACTACAACCATGAAAACAGATGTCCCTTAAGCAAGACAAGAAGGATAATAAATTATGCAAAATTACTATGGCCCATATAAGGTGTTGCAAAAGATTGGTACATGGCATACAAATTGGAGTACCGCATCTTCCGCGAGTACACAGGTTTTTCCATGTTTCCTTAAAGAAGGTTATAGGTGACAGGAATCCCAGTTCAAACTATATTTTGAGAACTTGAAGAGGAAGGAAAATCCTTATTAGAGCATGAAGCCATCACACAAGGGAGTGCATGGCCGAGGAATAGATCCATTCAGAGTATCTCATTAAATGGAAACCTATAAGTGAAGATTCCACTTGGAAGATGAGTCTTTTATATAGAATCATTCAGAGTTACTCAAATGTTGTGGACAACACTTGTCTCAGGGGAGGGACATGTTAAGCTATATTGGCTCATTACCCCTTAATTTGGGGCATATTAGATTAGTAATGCTATTTTATTTATGTCGGCTTTAGGCCATTGGTTATGTAATTTAGATTAGTAATGTTGCTTTTAATTATGTGGAAACTTTAGGCCATTATTTGTAATTATACCTCCCTAGTCTCTATATATACCAAGGGGAGACATTTTCATGAATCATCTTGTACTTGAACATTTTAAATTACAGGGTAGGGAGGGTTGCCCCTCGAAGAGGCTTATTATCTGAGAATATCTCTTTTTCAAAAGTTGAGTACTTTTTTTGAGGTTTTATATGCTATATTGATGTTTGGTTCTTAACACTTAACCTTCAACCCTGGATTCATCCCTAAAATTAAAGTGAACCACCAAAATAAAGTGGATTCTTCTAATTATTCATAACCAACATCTCAATGATTGTGAAATAATATGACCAAACCTACAAGTCTAGATATTTCGTTTGGAATACAATCATAAAACCACTCAATACTTCATCTTCGAGGAACACAAAAATATTTTCATCATTACATCCTCATGGCTAATATTAAATATTGAAATGAATACAATGAAAGCCAATGAAAGCTGAATATTTGTCATAACTAAGTTAGTATGTCCACAGATCTATGGATTTTGCTTGTCCCAGTTTGGATAAAGGAACTAATTTAGATACCCTAGGATACACGAGAAATGTAATGGATTAGACAATTCCTTCATCTGTGATTCTTCTAGAAATTCCATACTTCTATATGTTATAGCAAGATTTTCCTCACCTTATGAAATCTTGCACATAAGACCTTTTTCCATTTCCCTATGCAGACTTATCATCCCTGTTTGTAAAATCCCAGAGAAAAAAATACACATTTTTCCACATGTACACATCTTGCCTACTATACAACATGCGTATACACATGCTGCACCACTACAACCTGCGTACATCGGGATTTGTGCCAAAAAATGAAAATTAATGTCGGGTTTCCATGTCATGACAAGAGATCTATGATCCTTGGCCTTCCATATACTGGAAACGTTCCGACTCGACCCTTCAGTTCCATTCGAAGGCTATAAATGGGCCAATTCCGAGGTATGGAAAAGGGAGAAAGAATTCAACTTTGAGAGCAAAGTTACTATGGAGAGATTATTTACTTCATATTGAGTTTGCATCCCTTTGTCCTTTAAGTCTGAACATAGTGTTCAACCCCCAAGCTCTTCCCTTATTGATTGAGAACCTCATTGTTTCTCTTTTATGAGCTTGCCTTTGTTGGAGTATTGAAGTGGTGGAGGCCCAGTTGGAAGGAACTTAGTTTCTCGGTTCCAAACCACGCCGACACGAAAGTCTGTAACATTTTCACTTTTGTTGGTCATATATTAATAGAAATACTCTTTTACCGTCCAATTGATATCTTGAAAATATTTGAATTATTATTCCATGGAAATATTTTTCATGTTTATTAGTGGATTATGCTATTGAATCTGCTAACATAATTTATTATCATCATATGATTTCTTTTCTTGGTTGTTGAGGACTAGTTGCAGGTATATTTCTTTGGGTCAAGTTCTCAACGGTGGACTTCATCGAACGTTTGGACGAGGTAGGCCTTTTATCTTGTCTTGCTAGCATATTTGTTTACAAATCATACTTGAGAAGAGAGTTGATTTCTACAGTCATTTTCGTTTGTTGTGGTTTACCCTAGCCATAGAGAGATTTTCCTCATAATAGAATTGGCGACCATAATGGGGATTGAATCTTCTTTCTTAGGGTTTGGAGTACTTTTCTCCTTAGATTTATCTTGTTCCTATTGTGTTTCTTGTCGTATCATTTCTTGACAGACTCTGTTCACTCTGGGTCTGAGTTTTTTCAGCCTTCTCCCTTGCCTGGCCTTGTTTTTGAAACATATACGTGGTTTTTGGCTTGATAGTCACGTATATACGTGAGTTATCGCTCTGCAAGCTGCATAGATATGGTCTATTTCCTTGAACAGTCGTGTACATCATACTTTTTTGCTTGTTAGCTGGGTTTGGTGGTTGCTGGGTGCGATTTGATGTTTTTTGAGTCTTCTTGGGTCTCTGTAGTGGTTGTTAAGTGCCTATGGTATGACATGAAACCTGTCTTTGGTTGAATTTTTGGGCGGAGTCTTTCTCGTCACCTTTTCATTTTGACTGTCCTTGTACATTGGGCTGGGTGTTTTTCTCCTTCGTATTTTTCTTGAGTTGTCTCTTTCTATTGGCATGTTTATGGGAAGAATGTGCTTGTCATTGATGGAAATAACAACATCAAACCAAACCTTGAGAGAGCAGAAGACGAGATAGCTTAGGAGAGATAGCGGTTTCCAGAAGTACAGATGAGGTCCAAGAGACGGACTCGCAGGAGGAGAAAAGTTTGAGACCCGTGAACACTTAGAAAACCTTCTAAGTCAAAGAGATCATAATATTAGGAGGAAGAGTGACAATGGTCATTGGATTACCGATCCAGAGGACCAACAACCTTCAGATAAAAATAAATGGAAGGGTAGGATAAGAAAGAATGGAGATCTGTTGGATTTAATCCAAGGAAAAGCTGCATCGCAGACAGGTCGAGTCATTGATCTAATATCTTGATCAACGAACAACATTTGTTTCGGGGCTAAAGATGTGAGAAGGTTATGCTCCGGAGAAATCACTTTGAGAGTTTCATCTTGATATTTGAAATCCCCGTAGCCCAGAGATCCAGAGAGCCGGAGTAACTTTTAACTGTTAGATCTAAAGGGATACATGGTGATGGATTGTGAGCTCTAGAGAAATCATTTTGAGAAGTTTAAGTTTGATATTTGAAATACCCGAAGCCCAGAGAGCCAAAGATCCGAAATAGATCTCAGTCGTCAGATCATCTGGAGTAAATATCAAGCATCGGATCGTCCGAAGTGGATCTGGGTTGTCTGATCTAGAAGAGACATGGCGTAAATCTATGGAATCTGGGTAAAGACCTGAAGTAAGCCTCAACCATCTCATTCAAGGACATGCGGCATACCTCATCAGCAAGGACATGCAACAGACCATGTCAGCAAGGGCATGTGGCAGACCACATCAGCAAGGACATGTGTCAGACCATGTTAATGAGTGAAACATGGAAACCACTCAACCTGTGCCATGTCAACAGGTGACGTGTTTAATGTTATGTCACTCCGGAAGATTGACATATGAAATAAACAAGAGTTTGAGAATTGAAAGTCCTGAAGGCTGGACTCACAGAGGATATCTTGATCATAGATTTAGGGAGATACGTGTCAATAAATATTCCACTTTGGAAGGTTGACGTACGAAGAAAAGCAGGGTTTGAGATTTGAAACTCCTGGAGATTGGATCATGAAGTAAATCAAAACCATTGATTTAGGGAGGTTAGATATGATCCACAGAACTTGAAAGGACATATCTAAACTGTCATATTCAGGAGCACCATCAAGATTGTGAGGTCGACAGTCTCGTCGCATTGCAGGGATTGAAGGTGCATGAACTTTAAAATGTTGAAGGCAGGCCGCAATCGAAACCACGATTTTGGATAAAGGACAAGTGGAGCTTTGTAGTGAATTTTGGGGTGAAAAGAGGGTTTCCCTCAAACCACCTTTGGCCATGCCCGCAATCGCATGGTCACATGATATCATCGCCCAAGTTCATATTGAAATATGGAGATATCACTCACTAGAACAAGATCGCGAAGCACTCATAAGTTAGGTCTGTGGTCACAGCCATGGTCACATCAGCAAAGGATAAGGGAGGAGCTAGCACATCGCTAGGATCCACTTCAGATATCAGGAGTTGGGAGAATCGATATGTCTCATACCAAGATTCCTGAAGTCACGAGTCACGAAGCACCTGTTGGTTAGGCGTATGGTCACTACCGATAGTCACATGAAGGAAGAGGCTTAGAAGCCAAAGAAGCCAAAATTGACTGGCTGTAACCGAGAGAGAAGACGAAGAGTTGTGTCTGCCAGAGAAGTTAAGGAATATTTGGATAACAACCACTAATGATGAACAGATCTAGAATAACTTCCAAGGAAGACAAAGAGTTTGAATGATGATTAGGCAGAGGACTTGACATGAGAAAGACATGTAGAACATAAAACATAGCGTGCTTCTTCGATCGTGATGTATGTGGGTAGGAGGAGACATAGTGTAGTACCTGAAGTGGAGATTAGTGGCACAGTGAAGAGCATGAAGATGCAGCAAAGAACATAAAATTCAGAAGAGAAGTTGAACAACATGTGGTTTGAGGTTAGAAAGAAGCAAAGCAGGGCATAGAAGTAGAACGGTGCAAAAGTGGAACATAGCATAGAAGCTAAAGAAGGCAAAGGAGACATGGAGCTATAACAGACCATATAAGAGACAGAGCAAGTAAGTAAAGTTTTGTAAGATTCAATCAGGGTGGTAGGGTGGTGCTAGGGAGGATTTCGGTCCTCTAAATTCTAGTTGGTGCTAGGATATATTCTGGGAGTTGGTGCTTCCATCTAGTGGGTGCTAGAGAAACCTGGGAGTTGGTGCTAGAGAAATATGAGAGTTGGTGCTCTCTGCAATTTGTAGCTTGCTATTAGAGGTTGTAGCCTCATATTTGAGTTGGAGCTCAAAGACTGTGATGTACATGAAAGTTGGAGCTTGATTGAGATCCTAAGAAGAAGAGGTTTTCACCCTTTATGGGTTTTCTCAGGAAAATCAGTGTCTCTGTGTATTTTGTGTGATTGATCATTGTATATCTATTCATGTTAAGTTATCAACAACACATTAAATAATAATCTAGAAAGAATAAAAAATAATAGGAAAAGTTTCAAGCTTACATACATAACAGATTCACCTCCCCCCTTAGTTATATTTCCAACACTTTATATACACAATAGAGTTTTATATATCAAGATTGTTGTTCAATCCATGCATTTTCATTTCTCTTATATTGAAAATACAAAAACACTAGGCATTTTGCATTGCTTGGCATTTTTGATCTTTTGAGTCTTGGTCATTATCTTAGTGCATGTAATGAAAGATTTCATTTTTACTTTAGAATTGCAGAGTTGATATTGAAAATTACATTTGTTTTTAGAAGCATATCATTCATTGAAAGTTGAAGTTAGGACTTTGCATTGTATTCCTATTTGCTTTCCTTGCTGAGGCATAAAATCACGAGTTTCACTGCCATACCTTTTTGATTAATCATGGCCATTAAAATTAATGCTATAATTTAAAATTGATTAGTCACAATTTTATTTTCTAGGGTGAAAAAACTAGCTTAGGATTTAGTGCCTTGGAATAGGATTTTGTGAGTAAAATTCTCAAAGGAAATTAAATCAACATATGTGTCTAACAAAGGGAGTGGAGAAATCCATTGTATAATTGGTAGTATTAGGAGGCTCCTCTCACACCGAAGTTAATCACGAGGTCACATGAGGTTGGTTGAAGGAATATCCCCCCAATACCTTCTTAGCATCAGAGATATTCTGGGGATCTATTTGTATCTGGGGATCTTGCTAGTGCCTTTACCTCCGTGAGAGGTGGTACTTTCAAGGTTTCAGACTTTGCTACCCTGCCCATACAATGGACCTGACTTACGAGTGATCGCCTATGCATCGATTATACATTGGTTGCTTAGTTGCTTGACTTAGGTGCCACATAGGTTACTTGCAGGTTTTATTCTGCAAGTACCTTGGGTCAGATAAGGGTCAGACAACACACAACCTTTATGGAGGATTACCTCTCTGGGGGCATCTGACCTACTGGTTGTTAAGCCTACGAGGGCCCTTATAACCGATTCTGTTACCTCCAATATTTAGTAGGGAGTCTCAGGCCCCTCTTGGGCGAGACATAACTTCTTTAGGGAGGGAGGCCACTTTCAGCCACTTTACCCCATTTGTGTGCATATTGGCTGTTTGATTTTTGGTGTGCTCTCTGATTACTATTTGGCGTCAAGAGTTTTTACTAAGTTTTCTTTAGCATGGATAGTGGAGTCCCTTTGAATTCCTTATTTGTTGCTATGCCCCCATGATGTTCACTCATTTTGTGGGGGCCAATCCACTTGTTTTTCATAATGGTATGTAGAACTATGACTCTCAATCCGTGCCTTGGGTCTTTAGTCATTTTCCTGTTGATATGTATTCACCTTTTCAACCCTCTCCCTGGTACACTTATATGAATCCTAGCATTGGATCTGGGGGCACCATGGCCCCGATTCCTAGGTCTTCATTTGATATGAGTCATGTCCCTCAAACAAATCTCACTTTGGGAGGTTGGAACCTCCCCTCTTACGGATATGATCCTAGCTATGCTCTGTCTGGAGCTAGTACTCAAATGGGTGATTATTATTACACCCCATCCGTGTATCCTTCATCCACCATGCCTGCTCTTTAGAACACTTTTCCCATGGCGGGTTCGCATATGTCCCCGGGTCTTTCATACGGGGAACATCAGTTTTATGGTTTGGTCTACCCTCTTCACAGAACCCCTTCATAAGGAGGCAACATATATCCTCACTTGAATAGTCCTTATCATACTTCCATCTCTTCGCAGACTTCAGTGATGATGCCCATACACACCTCTTTAGATCAGTTAGGTAGAGGATACTACCTTTTTGGGTAGGGACGGGGGATAAACCAGGACACTTCCTGGCCTGCAATGTTTCAAAGACAATCTTTCCTTGGACCTTGGTCTCAAATGCCACAACTCACCGCTAGTCTAGTCACTGCTAGTCATACCGAAGCTCCATCACCAACCTCTGCCAGTCATGTTGGAGATGGGTCGATGACCTCTGCAAGTCATGTTGATGACTCACACCCAACAACTGCTAGTTATGATGGGAGCATCACTTCAATCACCACGATTCATATCAATGCCACATATCCAACCTCTGTACATCATGTAGGAGATGACTCTCTCACCTCTAGAAGTCATGTTGAGAGCATGTCACCAACTGGTGGGAACGACGCTGGTGGCATCGAGAAGCCTAGACGTCTCAGACGTAAGCCTAAATTCCTTTGCAGGACTTGTGAAGGAGATCACCTTACTTGTTTATGTCCAACTACTGCTGGGATACTAGAAGTGTGGGGCTCACCTAAGATCCCTTCGGATTCTAAGGCGTTTGTGGTTTCCCCACATCCTATTTCTCCTTTGATTGACATGACAATAATGCCTCTACAATTTTCTCCTGACCACACCCCCATTGTCGAGGGTTATGTGTCCCCCACCCCTATTATCACACATCCTCTTCAACCTATAATTGAAGAGGTAGTCATACCAGTTCCATCTCTAGTCAATCCTACTCCCCTTATGGAGGGTGATGCATCCTTCAACCATGTCGTTAACATTCTTGATCCTGCACCTTCTAAATGAGAGAGAGTCTTTCTCTCCCTGAGTTCTCTCCCTCCAAGTATTGAGGAGATTCCCTTCAATTGGGACGGTCTTGTGGGGTATCCAATGCCGCCTCCTATGTCTTTTTCTGTAAGAGACATTATCTGATATATCGCAGAGACGATATCCTCCGCTAGTGATTTATCCTCCTCAACTTGGTGAGATTTGGGTTTTCCCAAGCTTATGTTGGCTATTTGTAATATGCTAACATTCTATAGAAGCCCAACATGGGAGTCTTGTCCCCCCCAATGATATGCTACCTAGAAACCTCTTAACGAGTCTGAGTTAAGCTCTTTTCTGACTCGTCTAAAAAGAAAAAGGATTGCTGAGTGATTTCACCCTTTCACACTCATTAAATAGGACTTGAAAGTTACCGAGTTTAATTTAAGCTCTTTTCCAACTCGTCTTCAAAAAGAGAAAAGATTGCCAAGTGAACTTGTCTCTTTCACACTCATAAATTAGATTTGAAAGGATGTCTATTTGGCACAAGTTTATCCGTTTTTAACACCAAGTAGACTAAATTTCATGAAAAAGGACACTTTTTGGCGTTAAGTTGTGATTTCATCTCATGCCCTTGCTTACAGTATTGAGCCTATAGCTAGTTCTCACTTTGCATTATAAACCGTTTGCCTCATCAGTTTTTTCATCCTCAACCAAGAAGAGCCTCGTTAATATCCTTCATAGTTTGACACCCTATACCTAGGAGGGAACATTCCCCCAAGTGTCCATCTTCTGCATGCATCTCCTTGCATTGAGCATAGGTATGTTCCACTGCTGGAACTAGTTTTTCTTACTTGCGACACTCATTTTTTAATTTGTATCATAACATTCATTTGTCTATGAAAAAACAAAAAAAGACAGGCGGGAAGGGAGTATTATCTTGTATTGGCAGCAGCTGTGTCCCCTTTGAATAGAGAAAAAACTTATTGAGTCCATTCATCATCATAATTTTGGGATTAGCATGGATTTATGATGCGCATCCCCCTTCTCTCCTAAGGGCTGTGCGACCTCCGGGTCTAGGATTGATCAAGAACTGAGCCTGATTAACTCTCTAGGTCTCTGCTAGACCCCAACCCCACTTACACAGGTCCTTTCTCCAAATGCATAGGCTGAATGAGTCCTGCGGTTTCTCTCCTGAGCGTTATTCAAACCTCGATGGAAAACGAGCGTTATCTCTTCTCTGCTAAGCCCCTTTCCCTCACGCGACCACAGATCGTGACCACGAGCCTAAACAAAGGCGCATCATGATTTTGTGAGTCGGGTATTTGTATGAGAGTCCCCCTAACTCTCCTAATCTTTGAAACCCCAACAAGGGTCTAGTGCTCGCTAGCTCCTCCCTTATCCTCTTTCCAAATGACCCCTCACTATGAACTGGGTCCAAGCCTCCAAGCACGTCAGGATTTCACATATCGAGAATTCCCACTGTGAATCACTTATGTTCCCCAACTCTCGAAATGTTGATATTTTGGAGCTCTCAATCCGACCGTCCTACTTTCCCCATGATATGACGATTCAGATCGTGTCGATATTTCATGTATCGCGAAGTCGAAATACTTTCCAACTCTGCTCTCCCGATCCCTGAAATACCGAAATGCCGATCTTTCAGATTTGATGGTCCAGATCCTTCCTTGATCCAACGTCTCAGATCAAGTCATGATTTCACATTTCGCGAGTCCTTACGACTCAACCTATGACTCCATTGAGCCACAAGTCAGAGAAATGATGGTCTCTCACCACGTTCCCTCCTTGACGATGGATGGTCCTGATCTTATTCTAGGACTTCGGGTCTCCGCGCTTCAACGATCTCAATTTTCAAACTGAAAACCCCACGACGATTTTCCCAGAGTGCACGATATGCTAACAGGAATCCTCTGAAAGATCGATGGCTCACAGATCTTTGGCTCTCTGAGCTTCAAAAATCTCAATCTTTCATCCTCCGTGTTCTTTCAGAATGACTTCACCCAAAATTTATGATCACGCACCACGCATCCTATTCAGGATCTGACGACCCAGATCTCCTCCAACACTTTGGGCTTCGAGAGTCTCAAATATCAACATGACTCCTTTGCTCTGCTTCTGGAGTGCTTTCACCTGTAGCTGACGGATTCTCGACACGTGTCTCCCACTTGATCTAATGGCTCCGCTCCGTTCGGTTGATTGAACGACTGAGATTTCACTTCGGAAATCCGAGACTCCAGATTTCAGGAATCTTCAAACCTTGATGGGTTTTCATGGATGCAAAGCATTAAAGCTCACAAACCTTGGCAATATTGGACGACTGTTGATCTCCTGCGCTATGATCCAATGACCTCTGTTGCTCCTCCTCCTGAGCTTCCGATCTTTCTATCTTAGAAAATTTATATGTGTTTGAAGGTTCAAACCCTCGCTCCTCCTACAAGTCTAATTCTTGGACTTCGTTAACACTTACGAAAAATTGTGATTTCTTGTGAGCTTGGTCTTTGTGGAAACTTCAAAATCCCGTGCACTCCTTGCATTTCAGGGATTTTGGACTACTTAGGTTCAAAGATTTCTCCAAGAGAATCTCCTCTCGCCCTCCTGGCGTTCTTCTTTAACTCTGTTCGCACTTTGTGACAGAATCTTACGCATATTCAAATTCCTGAAGACGAATGTGCACACCTTGTAGCAGTCTCTTTGCACTCCTTGCAAAGCCCCTTCGACCCTTAGTCGAATCACAAACTTGTGCACTCCTTGCACTAGATCTCTACGCAAGAGTTTGAGTTCTTGCGGATGACTGTGCACCAGTCTCTTTGCACTCCTTGCAAAGGAAAAGTTTATTGTTATCTCTTCTGAGCTTTGGAACCAAAACAGATTCCATCAACGCACTCCTTGTGTTTTGTGTGCACACCTTGCACTACATCAACAGAAGAGAAACAATTGAAACTATGCTAACATTCATAGTTCCATATACTCATAACGAGTTTCATTCATTCATTCATGAAAACACAAACAACAGGGAATTGCAAAAAATGTTCACACCATGCATTAGATCAATTTTCCTGTGTTATATTCAAAAGTGAAAAATGGCTACAAATGAAGTAAAAAACAACAACTGGAATCTGAAATCTCCTACTAGCTTGGAGCTTCAAAATCTACTTGCTAACTAGCCTCATTTGGGCGTACAAAATCTCTATTTATATCATAGGGATCTTAGGGTTCCCCCTGGCTACTTGTCTACTCTATAACTTAACCTAACGACTATCTAGACCAGTCACATTACAGAGATGGAGTGGAAACTCCCACTTTTCTCGTAATTGTTCAAGCGTGTCTCACAGGATTTTTTCGACGTTGAGTTCAAGCATTCCTCAAAAGATTAATTCTGACGTTGAGTTAAGGCAACTTCAAAATATCTGCTGTAACTACAAGCGCTGAGCTCCTGTATATATTCTTGGATGCTGATAGGTCTTGCTCCGAGCAATTTCTAGTGATGCTCCTGCATCATACTCCCCTTGAAAAAAAATCATGGACTCCCGTCCATGAGCTCCCGCACTGACTTTCCATGCTTCTGGATAGAAACTTCATTTTCCCAACTGGCATATTCTATTGGGTGTCCGTTCCAGTTGACCAAATATTCAAAATAGGTCTTCCTTCTGGTCTTTTTACCAATCCTATGATCAACAATATTTTCCATCTATGGTTTTTCTGCTATAGGCATTTGTTTCTCCCACTAAATCTTCTCTTGATCTTCTGAACCCTCTGTGTCATATTTCCTGTAAGGATACATGTCCAAAAAATTGAATATGGGTCTTATTCCCACATCATCTGGTAGCTCAATCTCATAGGAATTTTCCTCAAACTTCCTCAAGATCTTACATGGTCCTATCTTCTTCATCTTTAACTTGTTGTATGTTCCCCTAGGGAACCTTTCTTTTCTGATATGTGCTAGAACCCGATCTCCTACTTTAAATTAAGGTTCCCTACGATGTTGATTAGCTCTATGCTTGTGCTCCTGGTTAGAACTCTGTAGTTGTTCTCTAATTTGGCTATGGAGCCTCTGCATTTCTGCAGCAAAATCTTCTACTCTAGCGCTCTTGATCTCACTCTGTTCCAAGTCTCTCAACTCAGATACTCCCCTGGGTTGCATTCCATACAATATTTGGAATGGGCTCTTTTTAGTGCTCCTATTTGGTGAGTCATTGTATGCAAACTCTGCTTGCGGTAGAATATGATCCCACTAATTATGGTGCTCAGTGACCAGACTCCTCAATAAATTTCCCAAACTTCTGTTTACCACCTCAGTTTGCCGATCTATCTGGGGTGATAAGTTGAGATAAAGGAAAAATATGTCCCCAACGTCTTCCACAGTGTTATCCAAAAGTGACCAACAAATTTTGTGTCTCTGTCCGAGACAATGCTTCTGGGTAGGCTGTGAAATCTTACCACTTCCTTGAAAAATAGATTTGCAACATGTTTTGCATCACTAGTCTTATGGAATGGGATAAAATGTGCCATCTTTGAAAATCTATCCACCACCACAAATATGGAATCAAATCCTCTTTGTGTTCTTGGCAGTCCCAACACAAAATCCATGCTTATTGCATCCTAAGGCCTCTCTGGTATTAGAAATGGTTGATACAATCCCATGTTCTGTCTCTTCCCTTTTGCATGTTGGCAGATCCTACATCTGTTCACAAACTTTATCACGTATGTTCTCATAACTGGCCAATAGTATGAACTTCTCAACTGTGCAAACATTTTATAATGGCCAAAATGTCCAGCCAATCCTCCACTGTGCTTCTCCTTCAAAAGGTTATCCCTCATTGAGCATTTTGGTATGAATAACTAATTTCCCTTGAACAACAATCCCTCTTGGATCATGTACTCTATCCACTGGCTTTTGTCTCTCAACACAAGATTTGCACATGCTTCATATGCCTCTTTAAAATCTGTATCATCACAATACATGTCCTTAAGGTGTTCAAACCCCAAGGTCTTCACCTGGAATTCCTGTAGAATCAAACATATCCTGCTTAATGCATCAACAACTTTGTTAGCATTCCCAACAATATGTTTTATGAAAAAAGTAAAATTCTGCATAAACTCAACCCATTTTGCATGCCTTTGATTCAATTTTTCCTGCCTGGTTATGAATTGTAAAGCCTTGTTATCGCTATACAAGACAAATTCCTATGGGACAAGATAATGTCTCCATTTATTCAAGGCTTGAGTTATGGCATAAAACTCCTTGTCATACGTGGAGTATTTTCTCTTGGTCTCATTCAGCTTCTCACTGAAATAGGCAATATGTCGATTATCCTGACTAAAAATTGCTCCTATTGCAACTCCACTCGCATCACATCTCACCTGAAATGTCTTTCCAAAATTCAGCAAGACCAGAATTGGTCATTTTGTTATTTTCTCCTTCAGTATATTGAAGCTCCTCTCCACCTCTTCCATCCATTTAAAAGACTTGTGCTTCTTCTTCACTGTATCCATCATTGGTGCACAAATCCCACTGAAGTCTCTGATGAACTTCCTATAGAAACTTGCCAAACYATGAAATCTCCTTACCTCAAACATACTCCTTGGTGACGACCATTCTTTGATYGCTTTCACCTTGTCTAGATCCATCTTTAGTTCATTCGAAGAGATCACAAAACCCAAGTAAATGAGTTTTGTTTTCATAAAAGAGGACTTTTTCAKATTTATCAATAGCTTCTCCTACTGTAGCCTCCTCATCACTAATGTCAGGTGCCTCAAATGATCCTCTTTAGTCTTGTTAAAGATCAATATATCATCCAAATATACAACCACAAACTTTCCAATGAAATCTTTCAGTATTTCATTCATCATCCTCATAAAAGTACTCGAGGAATTTGTTAAGCCAAATGTCATAATAAGCCACTCAAACAAGCCTTCGTTTTTCTTAAAGGTTGTTTTCCACTCATCACCTTCTCTCATCCCGATCTAGTGATATCCACTTTTCAAATCTATTTTGGAAAAGAAATTTGCTCCACTTAAGTAGTCCATTAAATCGTCCATTCAGGGTAAAGGAAATCTATACCTGATGGTGATCTTGTTAATGGATCTCGAGTCTGTACACATTCTCCATCCTGCATCCTTCTTTAGACTTAACATAGTTGGTACTGTGCATGGACTCAAGCTCTCTCTAACCAAAACCTTGTCTAACAATTCTTGGACTTGGTTCTTCACCTCCTCGTTCTCTCGAGGTGTCAATCTGTATGCTTCTTTGTTTGGAAGACTTGCTCCTGGTATCAAGTCAATATGGTGGTTGATACTTCTGATGGGCGACAATGAGTTAGGAAGCTTATCCAACAACTCCTGAACTTCTTCAGGCAAATCATCCATCGATGTACTTGTAAGGATAGCTCTGGGTTTCCTCACCACAACGAACTGCATCTCTTGTTCTTCCTCGAATTCTTTCAAAAGTTCCTTCCCACTCATGAGAAGTATGCTTGTGTTGGCTTCCTCTTTCACTTTCTTCTCCTCTATTGGCAGAAACATGTGTTTTCTACCATTCTTCTCTAAGGTGTATGTATTCTTCCTCCCATCATGAATGACATTCTTGTCAAACTTCCATGGTCTTCCCAACAAAATGTGGCACACATCCATGGGAATTACATCACATAGAATTTCATCTCTATATCCTCCTATCTTAAATTCAACCAAGCATTGTTTAGTAACCATTACCTGGTGTCCCTTCTGCAACCATGAGACTTTGTATGGCCTCGGGTGTGCAGTTGTCTCCAGATCCAACTTCTCCACCATCTCTGTGGACACTAAGTTATTAGTGATCCCACTGTCGATTATCACCTTGCATACTCTATCTTTAGTCTTGCAAGTTGTTCTGAAGAGACTGTTCCTTTGCACCGGATTTTCAACTTATGCCTCTGGTTTTAAGAGAACTTTTCTCAACATCAGGGTTCTCCCATCCTCTACTCCTTCTGCTTCAACATTCTCTCTCTGTGCTTCTGAAATGTGAGCTTCACCTCCTCCTTCTTTATTTTTCTCGGGACATTCCCAAGACATATGTCTTGTCTTTCCACAGGCATAACATATTACTTCTCCTCTTCCTCTTCTTCCTCTTCCTCTAGAAGAACTTCTCCCACCACCCTGTCTTTGTCAAGAACTTTCTCCTCTTTCCGAGTGAGTGTGTGGTTTCTCAGCCTCATTCCTTAGAATTATGTGCTTTGTCATGGGTAACTCCCTTACCTCTATTTGGGGCTGGTATTTTACCCCTTCCTTGCTGGCTTTGTTTTCTAACCAACTTCTCCTCTGCTTTCAATGCAAACTGATAAGCATCCTCCACTATCTTTACTAACATCATGCTGAGCTCATCCTGGATTTCATATCTCAGGCCATTTATATATTTGGAAATTTTTTCTTCATCTCTCTCCCTTTGTCCAGTTCTGATGTTCATCCTATAGAACTCCTTTGTGTACTCCTTAACTATCATCCCTTTCTGTCTCAGGTTCTACATCTTCCTGAACATATTGATTTGATAATCCTTGGGCATAATATTAGCCTTCAACTTGGATACCATTATGTCCCAACTCTTTATCTTCTATTTTCCTTTGCTTCTCCTCTCAGCCTGCAGTTCATCCCACCACAGCATTGCATGTCCTTTTATCTTGGTAACATCCTGTTTCACCTTTTTCTCTTCATCGATCTCTTCATAGTTGAAGTGTTTATCCATGGATCTTATCCAATCCAACATCTCTTCCGCGTCTAAATTGCCTTCATACATTGGGACCTCTATCTTGGCTCTACCTCCCAATCTTTCAACTGCTCTCAGCAAGTGTTCTTCGACAACATCCTCTCTTGCAACTTCTTCAATGACATTCTCACCCATGGATTCTTCTCTCTCTGCATCACTGATGTCTCCAGTGTCAGGTGCTCGTCTCTATGCTGCCTCCATCGCTTCTAATATTGCACGAAGTTCTCGCATCTCTCTTTCTATAGCTCGATTGGATAAAGGTGCTTCCGCTCGTTTCCTCAGTGACATTGTGTTGACTATCTGTCACACACATAGTACAACTACGAGTTCTTTCTGTATCTTCTTCTTTGCATGCAGCCTGTAAGCAAAAATTCTCTCTTTGATAACACTTGATGCAGACCCCCCTTCTCTCCTAAGGGTTGCGCGACCTCCCGTTCTAGGATCGATTAAGAACTGATCCTAATTGACTCTCTAGGTCTTTGCCAGACCCCAACTCCACTTACACAGGTCCTTTCTCCAAATGCGTAGGCTGAATGAATCCTTCAGTTTCTCTCTTGAGTGTTATTCGAACCTCAATGCCAAACGAACGTTAGCTCTTCTCTGGTAAGCCCCTTTCCCTCACACTGCCACAGACCATGACCATGAACCTAAACAAAGGCACATTGTGATTTCGCAAGTCGAGTATTTGTATGAGAGTTACCATGACTCTCCCGATCTCTAAAACCTCGACAAGGGTCTAGCACTTGCTAGCTCCTCCCTTATCCTCTTTCCAAATGACCCCTCACTATGACCTGGGGCCAAACCTCCAAGCGTGTCAGGATTTCGTGTATCGAGAATTCCCGTTGCGAATCACTTATGTTCCTTGACTCCCAAAATGTCGATATTTCAGAGCTCTCAATCCGACATTCATGCTTTCCCAACGATCTAATGGTTCAGATCACGTCAGGATTTTGTATATCGCGCAGTCGAAAGACTTTCCACCTCTTCTCTCTCGATCCCCGAAATACCGAAATGTTGATATTTTAGATATGATTGTCTAGATCCTTCCTTGATCCAATAGCTCAGTTCAAATCATGATTTTGTGTTTTGCGAGTCCTTATGACTCAACCTTTGAATCCCCCAAGCCACGAGTCAGCAAAACACTGGTCTCTCACCACGTGCCTTCCTTGACGATGGATGGTCCCGATATTATTTTGGGACTTCGGGTCTCCACACTTCAACGATCTTAGTTTTAAAAATGAAAACCCCACGATGATTTTCCCAGAGCACACAATCTGCTGACAGGTTTCCTTCGACAGATCGACAACTTACAACTCTTTGTCTCTCCGAGCTTCGACAATCTCAATCTTTCATCCTCTGCGTTCTTCCGGAATGACTTCATCCGAAATTCATGATCTCGCACCCCGTATCCTGTTCTGGATCTAATGAACCAGATCTCCTCCAACACTTCGAGCTTCAGGAGTCTCAAATCTCAACGTGACTCCTTCGCTCTGCTCTTGGAGTTCTTTCACCCAGAGCTCACAACTTCTTGACACGTGTCTCCTGCTTGATCTATCGGCTCCATTCCATTCGAATGATCGAACGACTCAAATTTCTCTTCGGAAATTCGGGACTCTGGATTTCAGGAATCTCAGATTTCAAACCTTGATGGGGTTCCGTGGATGTGAAGCATTAAAGCTTGCACACCTTGGCAAGATTGGATGACTATTGATCTCCCACGCTGCGACCCAACGACCTCTGTTGCTCCTCCTCTCGAGCTTTCGATCTTTCTATCTTAGAAAATTTCTAAGTGTTTGAAGGTTCAAACCCTCTCTCCTCCTACGAGTCTGAGTCTTGGACTTCGTTAACACTTACGAAAAAGTGTTATTCCTCATGAGCTTGGTATTTGTGGAGACTTCGAAATCCATCACACTCCTTGCGTTTGAGGGATTTTTGACAACTCAGGTTTGAATATTTCTCCAAGAGAATCTCCTCTCGTCCTCCTGGCGTTCTCCTTTAACTCTGTTCGCACTCTGCGATAGAATCTTACGCAGATTTGAATTCATGTGGATGACTGTGCACACCTTGCATCAGTCTCTTTGCACTCCTTGCAAAGCCCCTTTGACCCTTAGTCGAATCATAGACCTGTGCACTACTTGCACTAGATCTCTACGCAAGAGTTTGAATTCTTGCGGACGACTGTGCACACCTTACACTCCTTGCAAAGGAAAAATTTCATGTTATCTCTTCTGAGCTTCAGAATCGAAACAAATTCCATCAACGCACTCCTTGCGTTCTGTGTGCAGACCTTGCACTACCTCAACATAAGAGAAACAATTGAAACTATGCTAACATTCACAGTTCCATCTACTCATAATGAGATTCATTCATTCATTCATGAAAACAAAAACAACAGGTAATTGCAAACAATGTTCACACCATGCATTGGATCAATTTTCCTCTGTTATATTAAAAAGTGAAAAATGGATACAACTAAAATAAAAAACAACAACTGGAATCTGAAATCTCCTACTAGCTCACAACTTCAAAATATACTTGCTAACTAGCCTCACTTGGGCGTACAAAATCTCTATTTATCTCAGAGGGCTCCTAGGGTTCCCCCTGGCTACTTGTCTACTCTATAACTTAACCTAATGACTATCTAGACCAATCGCATTCTAGAGTTGGAGTGGAAAATCCCACTTCGCTCGTAATCGTTCAAGTGTGTCTCACAAGATTTTTCCAGTGCTGAGTTCAAGCATGCCTCAAAAGATTAATTCCGACGCTGAGTTAAGGTGGCTTCAAAATATCTGTTGTAGCTACCAGCGTTGAGCTCTCGTATAGATTCCCAGATGCTGATAGGTCTTGCTCTAGGCGATTTCCAACGATGCTTCTGCATCACTTTAGGAAGCTGAGCCCATTACAAAGTATTCTCTATCGACTGGTTACTCTTCCAGTCCCTATAGAGAAATTTCATTGATGCCTCCTACATCTCATGGTTTCATCATTGACTGTATGTTGCTAGAGTCTTCCATATGTCTCATCCTCTTGTTCAAAGGAAATATATCAACCTGTGTTAGCCACTTCTCAAAACTCTTGACTTTTCATGTCGGCCATACCCTTAATTTGTCTCAGAGTCATATGATATTGTAGCCCTATCACACACCCTGGTCCTACTTTCATCATTCTTAGGTAACCTTGAACCCAGTAGTCGACATTTCATCATTGGTCGTTGACTGGGTGGTTTCCCTTGTGTTCGAAAACAAGAAATCTATTCACACATTGGGATTCGTGTAGTGTCTTGGATGCCATTAGCCTTATTGGTGGTTTCCTCACCTTTGTCAGCAATTTTCCTCATTGGTTTCTATTCAGAGGGTCTTTTTTGTGTACCGCTTGCACTTGGCACACGTGAAATATGCACAGGGTCGTTGGTTCATGAACATGTTCTTTGTCCGATTTCCTCCAAATCATGAAGCTGTTGCTTTGTATCTCGTGCTGACTGATGAGAGATGCCTTAATTATCTCCTTTCAATGGGTCTTCTTCCATCAACTTCATCTCATCTATTCTAGAAATGGGACCTAGAGTCTTATGAGTACCTTGAGGCTTGTAGTCATTAGTGGAAGGTTCTCTTGCCATCGATAGTTGGGAATACATCAATGTCTCCTGATCTATGAATTCTTCAGGTGTTCGACACCGAGTCCTTTATTCACCCTTGTAAGAATGTACTCAATGCCTTGATACCTACTTTCATTATCATTAGGTTGTCTCATGTTTGTTAACGATATACTTCAATGATCGGTAATAAAATGATGTCTCATTGTGTTTGACCTCAACTCCTTTATTCACATGATGTAGACTTTCACCCTTGGTGGATTGTGTATAAGACTTGAAGACATCAGTATGAGGCCGCAACTTTCCTGAGTTGTTGCTTAATTTTCATTGACCAGTACCTATATGACTTCAATGATCATGGGAGATCAGATTGTACTCCATTTATTTTGAGACTGGTTCCACTGGGCCTTGTTCATGACTATGACATCTTTTGGCATGTAACTGTATTTGTATTTTCCCATTCGTAGCCATAGACAGTTGTTTGGTATATTTTTACATGGATCTGCAGTGTAATCCTATTGGCAGCCATGTATGCAAATTCAGTACAGAATGTAAGGAGCAACTAGTTATTCCAGCTGGTTCCCCATCACTCCACTTTTGGGTTGTTTATAATATATTTCGGCCATCACAGATACTCCTTTGACCTTACACATTAGGGGGCATCTGTTATAGAAATATTTTCCTCACCCTATGCAATCTTGCACAGACGACATTTTTCCATTTCCCTATGCATACTTATCATCCCTTTTTGTAAAATCCTAGAGCTAAAAATACATATTTTTCCACATGTATGCATCTTGCCTACTATACAACATGCGTATACATAGGCTGCACCACTACATCCCACGTACATCGAGATTTGTGCCAAAAAAATGAAAATTAATGTTGGGTTTCCATGTCACGACAGGAGATCTATGATCTTTGGCCTTCCATATACTGGAAACATTCTGACTTGGCCCTTCAGTTCCATTTGAAGGCTATAAATGGGCCAATTCTGAGCCATGGAAAAAGGAGAAAGAATTCAACTTTGAGAGCAAAGTTACTCTGGATAAATTATTTACTTCATATTGAGTCTGCATCCCTTTGTCCTTTAAGTATGAACACAGTGTTCAGCCCCCAAGCTCTTCCCTTATTGATTGAGAACCTCATTGTTTCTTTTTTATGAGCTTTCCTTTGGTGGAGGATTGAAGTGGTGGAGGTCCAGCTGGAAGGAACTTAGTTTCTTGGTTCCAAACCATTTTGACACGAAAGTATGTAACATTTTCACTTCTGTTGATCATATATTAATATAATTAATATTTTCCTGTCCAATTGATATCTTGTAAATATTTGAATTATTATTGGGCATATTTGTCATGTTTATTAATGGATTATGCTATTGAATGTCCTAACATCATTTATTATCACTATGTCCTTGCTTTGCTTGGTTGTTGAGGACTAGTTGCATGTATATTKCTTTAGGTCAAGTGCTCAACGATGGACTTCATYGAATGTYTGGACGAGGTAGGCCTTTTATCTTGTCTTGCTAGATATTTGTTTACATAGCATACTTGAGAAAATAGTTCATTTYTGCAGTCATTTCCATCTGTTGTGGTTTACCCTAGCCATAGAGAGATTTTCCTTGTAACACTATACCTCTAATATTTAATATGAAAATCTAATATGAAATTTAAAAAACATATAACTATCATACATCTTTTCCATATCAAAGGAGTCTCCAAGTGATTCTTTGAATGCCTTCAAATATGTTAGATGTGCTCACTTCTACAAACAATAAATTCACTTTTAATATTTTGGAACAGGTCTTTGTTCCTTCATGGAGTTTCTAGATGATAATAAGATATTCAAAKAATGCCCTAATCAAATCATTATATCCAATCTACTAAATCTACTAAATCTCAGGAACTAGACTTTGTCCTTAGCAATGCTCCCAATATGTGTTACCTCAAATACCCACAATCAAATATATTCAATTTCTTGAACAAAGTGTGATCCTAAAGTTACTTATGAAGGTTTCCAATTATCATCACAATAACTCTTTCCCTCACTTTAGGTCATCTATCCTTTGGAACAAGGGGGAAAATAGAAATATAATTTATGACATTCTTTAAAAATAAAGGGATGGTGGACTAACATGACCAATGCCTATCCAACCGGACAACAGTTTTAGGATCAATAATTAATAGGGTTTGGACAATATGAAAGGAGGGGTAGTTATTCTATTATAACCATGCTCTAACTAACCACATGGATTTACTTCAATATTTATAAAATTAAAGGAGGGCTCTTCCAAAGATTCTTGAATCCACAACAAGTACAAAATCAACCAAGTAATAACATGCAACAATTAAGATTAAAGGATAATAACATTTTAAACCATAAATGAAATAAACAAAGTAGGAAGACTTCTTTATTGAATGAACAACCAAGAATACAACATTATTCAAGTGTTATTTCACCACAATATCAAGAGGGATTAAATGTGTGACAATTAACCTTGAAGCCTATATATGTCATCCCTAAAAATAAAATTAACCACCCTAACTAATAAATTACAATAGTAAATATCCTTCAATAAACACAATGATTACAACAAGAAAAAAAAAGGATTCACCTCAATCTTAACTTGTTCCTTTTAGAGTAAAATTTCCCTTCTTCAAAGATCACACCAACAAATTTGTGATTGCAATTTCTAGCCATTAAATCAACCCAATAAACATAAATAATGATGAAGAACCTCACGTTGAAATGCCCCTTAACTTATTCCTCCAAAAATATATTTAAATATGCTTGGATGGGGACTTTCACAACTACATCCATGCCTCTAGAAAATGAATCTCCCATATATGTATTCCTTCGTCCATCCCAAATTGGGGCTTCATCTATCTAGGGTTTAAATAGGTGAAATTAATGTTTTAATATATAGAAAGTGTCCTCCAAACTAGGGTGCACCTCCCTAGGGATTTCTTTAGGTTTAGGGCCTCTTGAACCCTATTTCTCCACCATAGTGATATATCCAAAGATAACACTCCTTTTTTAGAGTGCAAATGATGTTCCATATGGTATTATTTTAGCTTTTAGGTCAAAAAATTGACTTGGGACCTATTTTACCTCATTGAGTCTTTGTTTAGGGGCTTGGACCATGTCAACCATGCCACATGGAACTTCCTCATGCAAAGGGATCTCCTCCAAATATGTAGAAAATGGATCAAACTAAGTGTCCTAGCTCAAATATCAAGGGTAGAACATTCCTCAAAATATGTGGAATATGCCTCAAATAATGTGTAATGCCCCTTATAGTCACTTCAATTTKCTTTAAATGGATTCTTACACAAAACATCCCTTCTACAAAGGGGTATACCTATTATCAAGCAACCAAAATGATTTCTTGAAGTGGAATAATTCTCATCAACTGAAATMTTTTGTTCAAATACATTCTTCCATTGTCTCATGACCTCATCCAAGCTAGGGAATTCCTATTCTAGACTCTTTTATTTCCTTCTATCATGCCCCAATGCTTCCTCCAAAGTAGGGAGTTTTGGTCCTCTATATTGTTTCTTGCACATGCCATGCTCCAAACCTTTGGTAATGTAGGGAATTCATACTTTTAGTTGTAGTTGACCCCTTTATTGATCTATAAATGGTAGGCCTATGGCATGTCCGTCTCACCAACACGAATTCTTCTACGAAAAAATATTCTTTCTAGCTTGATCTTCTTTGACTGGTTGTAATCCCTGCAATATGAAAGTAAATAGCAACACCATCCATAATATGGACCAATCAACCTCCCAATAGTTGGGTTGATGAAATGACAAACACGTCGATGGGGAGAAGGGAAAGTCGACTATCCACAAGTCGTGTTGGTAGAGGAAAGTTGAGACAAGTGAGTGAAAGGGCATCCAACTACGTGGAATCCGAGTCAAGCAACGAGGGGTCGATCAATTTCTTTGTTAGTCAGGTCGACCATTGTCTCGTTGACCAAAGGAGGCAAATCAACCCAATGAAAACACTTGTCGAAAGGAAGGAAAATCTAGTAAAACAAACATCATTGTCGGTTGAATACAGATGAGGAAAACAAAAAAAATGTGGGGTGGAGTAACCCAACAAAGCAAGTCGACTAAATAGTCCAAATGACTATCTAGAGGGAAAATTTACTCTTCAAAAGCCAATACACTTACTAGGGAAAATTTAATACTCCATGACAATTTTAAAATTTTGGGGGGGAGATTTTGGAATCCCACAATTAATAAAAATTCCTAGGGATGATTTCTATATCCCATGACAAGTGAAAAACATCCAGGAGTCTAAAAATCTAACTAGGTAAGTTTAAATTCACCTAGGAAGCAAAATAATGCTATGTACAGCCAGTAGGAAAAATAAAAATGTGCAACAACGATTAATTGTGTGCATGGGTGGTACATGATGAAAATTTACGTCAAGAAAGTATGCATAGAGCATTGAAACTCATAATAAAATGCATTAAATCACATATATCAACATTTAAATGGGATTATTTTATTATGCCTGGGAGAAAATTACAAAGGGGTGAGCTATACACAGACTCTATGTATTGCTACTCACTGAAAATACAAAATTGTAGAGTCTAAGGCTCAGTGACACCTTCACTTAGAGTGAGCAAGTGCTTTAACTCCTTCATCCACATAACTTCAAGTAGGCTACCCTCTTCGAGATCTAATTTTTGCTATTGTCCTTCCCTATTTCTCCTTGCATCTTCCTTCCATTTTTTTTCTTCACTACCACTTTCATTATTTTTAATGGGATGCGTTTTGAAGGACAACTATCATAGTTGTTCATTTCACCTTCCCATTGTGCTGAAAGTCCAAATAAAATGAAATAAAACAAAACATGTTTATTTACAAAATTTACAAACATTTTCCAAGATCCAATTCAGATAATTTATTCACCATAAATCATGCTTTGGACCTACACCATGGTAGGGTGTTCTTCTTCTAAGATTGGAATCCCTTTGTGCAATGTTCCTATAAAAATCTGCAATCAATGTATAACTACTAATCAATTCCAAGCGTCTTCTGACCTGCTTAGAAAGAGAAGAAAGTCCCATGCAAATGTGAAATGACCACTACATTTTCAAGGGGTAATATGCAATGTTTCTTTTTTCAAACCACATAAGTCATAATTTATCAAACCATTTGATGATCAAACTATATTTGTTAAAAACATATATAATTTATCTTAGGTGATAACCAATCGATTTCTTGTTACTACCTATAAAATTTGACAACAACAACATTCCATTAGTGTCACATGCGCAACATGGACAATAATTATGAAAACAAATCTCAGAATAAAATATTTGGAGAAATAACAAAATTTCATATCAATTAGTGGGAACTTACAACAAAAAGAAATGACAATGGAAAATATCTTTAGAAATATATGAAAAAAATTCTAGACACTAATATACAACATGATATACCACTTACATGTTGAAAGAAGTGAAAAAATAATAGAAGTAAATCATTACAAACATTTTATTTTCCTACATAAATTTGTAGGACTTCAATTGAAAATTCATGGTTTTCCCAAGAGTATTTTCTATTAACTAATCATCCATATGTAATGAATATTCTCAAAAATTTGGGTTGCATAATCATTGATTTGGCGAAAATATTAAAAAAACCTATCATATATTCATGAATTTTTTTTATATTTAGGCTATATATATATATATATATATATATATATATATATATATTTCTGAAATTTCGTTTTAAAAAGCCCCATTGGTAACAGGCACCATCTTCAACTAGTAGAAATACTTCTACAATTGGTGATCGTATTCTCAACTCCAAAGTTACTTGATATTTTTAGAATGGTGTGCCTCGTGCAATATTTGTAATATGTAATCTCCATTGGGAAAATAAATGACATTCAACTTTTATATAATCCCGTTCTTCAGTATATAGTTTTAGAAGTCTTTATCTAAAGGGGTATGCATAGAGTTCTACATAATTGCACATATGCACTCAAAATCTGGACAATGCACATAAGATTCCTTGAGAGCATTGAAACTAAGCTATTGGAAAATTCACTGGTGCTTGCTTTTTAGTGCTTAATGACAATATTGAATTGCTTCAAATATGCGGCGAACTTCATATGGTGTGTTTTATTAATCTTTCTTCATGTTTATAGAAATTTGATTTGCTTGTGACAACTACATACAACAATCACCTTGTTGTGTTAGATCTCATCTTTTCATTTTCTAGGGATGGATTTTTTATATGTTTGAAATTATTAAAGTCACATTTTTCATTTCAATAATGAAAAGAATATGAAATTTTGATAATTTTAATTTTGTGTCTTACATCTCATGCCATTGTTTTGAAAAAATACTATTATTTTGCAGATTTGTATAGTTTAAGATTTTTTATTGGTTTTTAATTAGTTAATTTATTAATGTCAAAAGTGTCAAAAATAGTTGGAAAAAATAGAGTGTAAAATTCCTTCTATTTCTTCAAGTATTGTGATTTAAGGCCATTTTCATCCCCTTTGGGGTGAAAAACCATTAAAGTTCTTGTTATTTCTACAATGTTGTTATTTTCATAAGTGTTTAGTGAGGTAGTGTTATTTTTTCCAAAGAAGTTCTTATGCACAATTAACAACATAAGAAAAAAAGGAGTGCTATGAAATTGTGCCAAGAAAAGTGGTTGGTCATAGTGAGATAGAAAATAATGAGAAAATATTCTTTATAATGTGAAGAAGCTATTTGATGGGTATGATGAATTAGTGTGAAATTATTTCTTAGATGGCTTATGATATAGTATTTATTCTAAGTGTGTCATTATCAAATCAAGCAACATGTATCATGATTTTGTGAAATAATGAATAGTTGAATCAACATGGAGGTGAGTTATTTGAGTTATGGTCGAAGAGATGTATTATTGAATGTATGACCCAATGTGTATTTATAACTTGGATAATATCAAAGAAATATAGATATTGGAGGATCATAAATACATTTCGGGTCTAAAAGCGTTATTTTTTTTTATGTGTAAGTGATGTTTCTAGGTGGTTATCTATTTCCAAATTCCTTTTGGATGCAAAGATGAATGAATTTCACTAGTTGACTATAGAGGCTAAGTTCCTAAGGGTCCTAAGGGTGTAGGAATGCCAAGTTATATAACTATCTGATATACCAAAGGGTTTTCAATAATATTACTCAATTGAATCTTTAATAGCACCAACTAAGGAGGATAGACCATACCCTTAGTCATACTACTTGATACCCTAGTACACAAGAGTGATCTCATTGAGTGTTGTTCTTGGTATACGGTAGCAATGGAATGGTTTTGTAGTTTTATGTAAGGTTGGTTTAGGGTGTGCCTAAAAGGCTTCCAATATACTCGAGGGTATGTTGAAAACAATTTTTTACACATGTGTTGTTTGATGCAGTACTACTTGAAGCAATACTAATAGAGGTTATAAGGGTGTTCAACTAGATGACACGACTTATATTTTGTTTTCGTGTATTCTCCCCCAACCATAATTTTACCCACTGAATGACCAATCTATGTGTTATTTAAATATGTCAAAGGATGTCTCCAGACTATAAAAATGATAAAATATAGAGGCATCCTGGCCTAGGAAAGATCTTTGATACCAATCGTAGTGTTCCTTAACCCTTAAGATTGAAGAAAAAATAATATATACATAGACTATAGATGCAAAAAATAGATGCTAGAGACAAAAAAGATGAAATATGCAAACTATACCCTTGAAGGTATATTTTTCTAAGGAGTTTTATAGTTTATTCATTTTCGACAATTACATATTTGTATGAGTTTAATTAAGGTGGCACCATCCAATTTTTTTTTTTTGAGGACCCTACTGTAGGTGCTGGTGTTAGTAGCAATATGGATGGCATGCTGGGTAAACTTGGCTAAGGGTGCATGGAAAGTCTATATATTTGGTATCCTTGGTGAATAAATTGTTGGACAACTAAGAGGAGCTCCCCGTCAGTC